>VZTA01002200.1:81-25017 GCA_013398855.1 Mohoua ochrocephala | reverse complement strand
CACTGCTGCAGATCGAAAAGAAACAGTAACCGGAGGTGTTGTCAGCAGCAGGGCGTATATTGTAGATGGGGAGCTGGACAGTCAGCAACTGTTTTACTGATGCTTTAACTTTCTCTAAAAATAACTTTCTCGACGTCGATACAATGTGGTAGAAAGGTTACTGTTTAGCTTAGTTACATTCAAGTTACTGCTAGTGTTTATTCGACGTCGTGTTCCTTAGTAAGGAGAGTCAGGAAGCTCTAGTCACCAGCTTTAGGTATTAGCATATTGTGTGGTTCGTGTGATAATCTTGAGCTTCAGTAGTTTTTGAACTAGAGCAGAGTACTTACATACTGAGCAATGACAGGATGAGGAGGCTGAGCGTGCCCTCAGCACGCTCCTGGGTGACTCCAGACCGGGGGCAGCTGTTCCGCTGGAGGACGAGGGACCCTCGGCGAGCTGGGGACCGGGCAGGCGGAAACCTCGTGGAGCACAGCAAAGTCCCGTGTGTGGGGTGGAATAATCTGGCTCAGCGTGGCAGGTCGGGGGGGACTGGTTGAGAGCAGCTCTGCCAAACAGGACCGGGAAGTCTGTGAACAACAGGTCGTACGTGAATCAGCAGCGAGCGCTTGTGGCTGTGGGAGGGAGGGTGGCTCAGCAGGTCCAGCCAAGCCAATGCTTCCCCTGTGTCCAGCACATGGGAGGTTGCTGGGGGGTGCTGTGTTCCTCCAGGGATTCCCAGAGTGGGACAAATACTGGCAGATTGAAATAGCCGAGTGGAGAACCCCTGAGTCAGTCAGGGGGATGCAGTCTGTGGCGTACCAGAGGAGCCTTTGAGAACTGTGTTTGTGCAGCCAAAGGGGGCAGAGGGCAGTCTCACCTGCCTGAAGGGTGGTGGTAGATGATGGAGTCGGGTTCTTGAAGTGAAAGAACGAGGATGGATGAAGGGAAATTCTGATGAGATAGAAAAAAAAAATTCTTCACAGTGAAGTGATCTAACATCAGAGCAGGGCTGGAAAGTTGTGGAATTTCCATCTCTGGAGGTATTGAGCACATGACTGGACAAGGCCTGGAGCAATCCGAGCTGCCTTTGAAGCTTGCCATGCTTTGAGCTGGCTTTGAAGCTCCCCTTGCTTTGAACAGGCTGAGAAATGACTGGGGCCTGTGATTTCAATAGCCTTCAATTTATAAAGTACTTTGACATATTGTGGAATGACTGACTGCTTAAGTGTGCTTGATATGCCTTTTATCCATTATTACAGAAGCCCATTTTGGTACAAAATAAAATTCTGCCTACGTAATTAAGGGATTAAAAAACAAGCAAACCATGAACTCAATATTCTTTGATTCTGTTAAAATGCATTTGCTTTTTGGATTATTTTTTTGAATTTTAGGAAGAAAAGAAGATTCTCTTCTATCACCCAAATGAAGTAGAAAAGAATGAAAAAATTAGGAATGTGGGGCTATGTGAAGCTATAGTGCAGTTCACGAGGTAGGAAGTCTGATTGCATGGCTTGTTCTTTTGGCACAAGCACTGTATTTTAAATATCTCAGTTATGTATGTGTCTTCTTCTTGTGAGTGTGTATAAGTATTTATATCTACATATATGTTTTCTTTCCAGGACCTTTAGCCCAACAAAACCTGCAAAATCCCTACATACACAGAAGAATAGACAGTTTTTCCATGAACCTGAAGAAAACTTCTGGATGGTCATGGTACTTATGCACGTGATATGCATATTCCTAAACCACCATCCTGCGATGTTCTCGATGCATTCTGCATTGTCTAATACCAGCCTGTCCCACTTCCTAGGTTGTACGGAATCCCATCATAGAAAAACACAAAGATGGAAAGCCAGTCTATGAATATCAGGAAGAAGAATTGCTGGTAATAATGAACTTTCCTTTTTTTTCTAATTGAGTTATGTTGTATTTTAAGAGTACTTCCAGAAATATCTTAGTTTGAGTCTTCTTGAACTGCTGTCAAATTGATTTTATATATATCTATATCTATCTCCATATATTCAAAAAGGGCAAAATACTTTTCAGTAAAGTTTAAAGAAGAGCACAAGATAGAGAATTATCCAGAGAACAGTTCAAGATCATTCAGTAAACACTGGTGAAATATACAGCTGTGAGACTTTTAGCTTGGAGTAGGTGAATATTTCTTAGGATCTGTTTGTTTAATAAAGTTCTTAAATCTATGTATTTTTATTAGGTGGGAGTATAAATGTTACTACTTTCTTGAGCCTGCTAGTAATATTTACTAATAATCTGGAAAACCAAAAAAGCTCAGAACTATGATGGGATTTCTTGTCCAAGCTGCAGAATCATTAGGTCTGTTTGATTGTATGCAGGAAGGGTATTTGGCAGGGTGGGATAATAATTAAAAAGCTGGTTGGTTATTCTGCCCCTGTTCATTATAGTGTTCGTTACTTTTGTTCCTCTCTGTGTCCTAAGAAAAGGATTGGTGTCATGGGACTCTCTCTTTCCAGATAAAATAGTCTTTTTTGGTCTGGGTTAAGATCTCAGCCCCATAGAACCTGCTGTACTGTCCCGTGTTCTTCAGCCTTTGATTTGGATGAAGAGAGAGCTGTCAGAGGTTCATTTTAGCTGACCACTGGCCCCAAGGAAGAGCACTGTTTGTAACTGGAACCCTTGGCATGAGTTCTTGAAGTGGTTTTGGTATAAATGTGAGGGGGGAAGGGACTCCCTTTGATGACGTCATACTTTATAAGTAAGAGACATTTCTGGATGCTGACTGAAAATGCCATTTAACTTTTCAAAGATTGATTTCTCCAATCTGTGTCTTTGCTGGCTCTTTGAAAACGCATGTTATTTGTAGCTCAGCCAAAATACTTGTAATTCACAACTCCTACTGATGTGCTGCTCTCTTTCCTGCAGGACAAGGTTTATAGTTCAGTTCTCCAGCAGTGCTACAGCATGTACAAGGTAGGGTTAACACTGGAGGCTCAAGGCCTTTTACAGAACAAGAGCATGAGATACTTCAATGTCACATAAGCATTCTGCCTCTGCTGCTGTATGTACCTGGACTCTGCAAATCTGAATGTTTTTTCAGTAAAGAAGGGATGCATTTGGATTGATGTGGAGTATGATGAGGAATGGGAGCTGTGTTGTAATCTGTGTTCATAGCCAAGTTATAAGAAATTACTGTAACTGATTGCCCAACTAACTGATTTTTTTTTTCTTTAAACTGTTAGCTTTTCAATGGCACGTTCCTGAAAGCCATGGAAGATGGGGGTGTGAAAGTTCTAAAGGAGAGACTAGAGAAATTCTTCCATCGGGTAAGACTTCATTTTTCAGGCACATAGAGTGTGATTCTGCACTGGAAATAAAATAAATTTTTTTTAAAAAGTGGCAGCAGTGTGACTATAAAACACAGGCAGTGGAAAAGATGTAGAGTCAACACAAAGTATGTGGTTACTCATTTTGTCAAATACTTCCTGCTTTTTCTGACAGAGCAGGTTCTTTAAGTGGAGTTGAACCACAAGCACGGTTATGGCTTGATGGAACAACTTAACTGCTGGATCTTTTTTCTGATGGAATTGTGGTCCTTCTTTCAAAGCTCTGCTTTAATGTTGATTTGGTTGCTGTGATAACAGTTTGTGCAGATCTATTTGAGTGACTGTTGAAGAATCACTGAGGTTAGAAGGAATGTGGGGAGGTCATGCAGTTCAGCCTCCTACTCAAAGCAGGCTAACACTGAATTTAAGCTCTCCTGCCCAGAGCTTTGGGTGGTTGAGACTTGAAAATATCCAGGGGTGGAGATTCCACAAGCAGCATGCACAGGCTTAAAGTCCTGTAGTACTGTGAAACAGAGAATAGTTGAAATGTTTAGCTTCTCCCCCCTACTCCACTCCCCATGTGGAATTAGTAGCCAATCCTGAGAAGGCTTCAGGAAATATTGGATGCATTATAACTAGTCTTCAGAATGTCATTTCAAAGCTGGTATTTTAGTGACAGGATGAAAAGCAAACCCCATTTTTCACATAAAGTAACTGACTGAGTAGTCACATCTGGCAGAATTTCGAGTTCCTGCATGAAAAGTTTGATCACGCTTTAAAAGTGCCTGCCTGCCCCCATTTTTCTTGTCTGCACAGAAGGAAACAGGACTGCTGTCAGCAGTTTGTGCTTTTGTGGTAGAGATGTGAATATTGAGATCTCTGATAATGATGGAGTGCAGACACTGCACAGTGGTGTTTGAAATTTTGGTCTTTTTAACAGATTTTTAGAATAGCACAATATTGTGACAGTGTAAACAAAAGTACAGGCTTTGCTTGTGGATTTGGGGAGGGTTTTGCTTGTTTCTTTGTAGACTCCAGAATAAACACCATTGGCACAAGGAGTACCCTGATGAGCTGGTGTGTGCTTCTGTCCAGACTAAATTAAAAACAGACCTTGGCAAAAAAGAAAGTAAATAGATTTTTATTGCTAAAACAGAGAGACTTGTAAGCTGTGACAGAGATCTGTCACCCTGTTGGTCTTGGTTACTTGTGGGCATTTGGTGATGTGAAGTGACTGTAGAGGGAGCCGTTGGATAAAGCATCTTTCACAGACCACTTGACAGTGCATTTGAAACCTCTTGCTAAAGGTTACAGTCTATCAAGAAAGTGAATAATAGAAATTATTTATTCCATTGCACATTGAAATCTAATTGTCTGTTCCTATTTCTACAGCTGAATCTGAAATTAAATATTAGTAAGATAGGCTTTGCTTTCTTGTACTCTCAAAAGATCTTGAACTTTCCTTAAAACCTGTTATCATAGTGGTTAAATAAAAGCAAAGTGACACTTGGAATCACATTCATGCACTCACACATGGAATCACAGAATGGTTTGGGTTGAAAGGTACCTTTAAAGGTCATCTAGGCCAACTCCCTGCTATGAGCAGAGACATCTTCAACTACGAGAGATTACTCAGAGCTGTGTCCAACCTGGCTGTGAATGTTTCCAGGCATGGGGCACTCACCACCTTTCTGGGAAAGCTGTGCCAGTGTGTGTCCACCCTCACTGTAAAAACCTTCTTTCTTAAATCCCATCTAAACTGAGCCTCCTTCAGTCTGAAACCCTTGTCCTGTCACTGCAAACCTTTGTAAAAAGTCTGTCCCCACGTGAAGGAGTGTCAGGCAAGCAGCGCTGGAAGGATTTTTTTTCTTTGATTGTTAGTGCAGATTATTGGGGATTAGACTCAAATTTGTCATTTAAATCTACACCTTGGCAGTTTTCTGAATTCTAAAAGCCAACTGTCGTTCTCTCAGTACTTGCAGACACTGCACTTACAGTCCTGTGATCTGCTGGATGTGTTTTGTGGAATCAGCTTCTTCCCACTGGATAAAATGACTTACTTGAAAATTCAGTCATTTATTAATAGGATGGAAGAAAGCCTGAACATAGTCAAGTACACTGCATTTCTCTACAATGACCAGCTTATCTGGTAGGTACTTCAGGAATTCTTTTGTGTGTCTTCCATTTCTAATCCTATGAGTAAGAGTCATAATAGAGAAGCTTTTAAATTAGTGACAGAGTTGGCTAAAAATGAGAAAACATGAGTCAGGCTACCATTTGGTAAGAAAGGCATTGGCCTGAGCTAGTTAGAGGAAAATGTGTGATCTGAAGTGCAGCACAAACATGATTTGTTTCTTTTTCTCCACATGTTCTAGGAGTGGACTGGAGCAAGATGACATGAGAATTTTGTACAAATATCTCACAACATCTCTGTTTCCGAGGCACATGGAGCCTGAGGTAGTTGGGCTGGGGGGAAAACATGAGTCAGGCTACCATTTTTTTTTATTCCTGTTTACCTAGTAATAAAGGCTGAAATACCAAAGAGAAATCTCTCTCTTCTCTCTGCCTCTAAGATGGTTTTTCCTGTGTGCTCCTTTTCCCCTCAGTTAGCAGGAAGAGATTCTCCAATTCGTGCTGAAATGCCAGGAAATCTACAACACTATGGAAGGTAGGTCTTGTTTTACTGTCACCATCTACTGCTTCTTCCCCCCCAGGGCAAATCATTTGGGAGGAGTGTGTGTATTCTGAGCACATATTCCACACACAGCTCATTCCAGAGGGTTGCACAGTACTTGGTGCAATGTAAAACCTGACCTCTGGAAAAAAGAGAAAATGCTTCATTAACATTACTGCATATTTCTTTTTCTTCCCATTGTTCTTAATGCACTGTATGACAAATTTGAGAGTTGTTCCAATCATTTCTTTTCAGTCAAGCACTCCAGACAAAGGTGTGGATTTAATCTAGGATTTATCTATTTGTTTTTCCTCTGTACTCAGCGTGTCAATGAGGAATTCTGTACTTAAACAAGTGGGCAACATTATTTTGAGTAATTGTGGGTTTGGACGTCCTTAATCACGAGAACTCTTAATTGCAAGTTTGGAGAATAGCTGTTAAATTCAAGAAACTGAAATACAAGAATTCATCACATCTGACCTGTTGAATTATTTTCTAGGTTTCTTACTGGACCTTTAAATCTTAATGATCCAGAGACAAAATGTCGTTTCCCCAAAATATTTGTTAACACTGACGACACTTACGAAGAGCTTCACTTAATTGTTTATAAGGTATTACAGTTTCCTCTGCAGTTACTGCACAGAGTTAGGAATCTCTCTGCAATGAAGGTGACAATGATGGGAAGTACTTAGGAATTGTATAGAAAGGTGCACGAATAAGGCCAGGTTAAAGCAAAGAGACAGAAAACTGGCACTTCTAGCAACAAGCTTTAAAGCCTGAGTTCTCTTTTCCCCTCTCCTGTACCCTGGCCAAAGCAAACAATTGTTTTATTAAAAAAAAATACCAGCCTTCAGTTGCTTTAAGTGATTTCATGCCTGGCTTTATATAGGATTAATCAATTAAACAAAAAATATTTTTGTTTTATGTTAAATGGGAGTCTCTTGCAGACATATCTGTTTAAGTGCATTTTTACCAAGTTTTTTCTTTCCCCTACAACTTAAACTGTTAACTGGGCTGAATTTTAAAATCATAGCTAACCTGTGTTGTGCAGGACTGCAGAAAGATTATCCTATTGAAGTGGTACCTTTAAAAAAGACTTTTAAATTTCTTCTCACCTGTGTGTGACCTCACTGAAGTATTGTCATTTTTGTGAGTTAGTTGAAGTAATCTGTTGTAAATGGTTTTTTTGCCTTTTTTTTTTTCCAGGCCATGAGTGCAGCTGTCTGCTTTATGATTGATGGTAGGTACCTGTTAGCATCAATTATTTGCCAAGAGTTTTATATGCAAAACACTTTGACATGCAGCTTGTTTTACTCTTGAAAAACACTCACATTAATTTGTTATTTGAGTCTCTTTTTCATGAGTGCTTTTATCAGTCTTTTATCTTTGTTGCAGTGGTATAAGTAACTCATTTTACACGATAAAATGACTAAATACTGCTTCGAGTAGCCACTTTCAAAATCACCCCCGAGGTTTTAATTATGGGAGAAATTTGTCCTTGGACTCTCGCTGATGTTTAAAGAAAACAACTACAGAAGCTGTACCTTCAGCTGTGGGAAGAGAATCTCACCTCTCCCTTTTCTCTGCCTGACACAGCTTCAATTCCACCCACGCTGGAGTTCTGCAGAAAACTGGACAGCATTGTTGGGCCTCAGCTCACGGTGTTGGCATCAGACATATGTGAACAATACAACATCAACAAGAGAATATCAGGGTTTGTACCACACTTCTTTGCCTGTTGCATTCCCTCATTAGTTGGTGAAAAGTTAGGTTTAATGAACTGCTTAAATAATGGTGACGTGAGCCCAAATTTTGAAAGCATTAATGGTGTACTTGAAACAATGCTTGTTTGCTTTTCTGTATCTTAAGTGTTTATGAAGTGCATGTTGTTGCATATTTGGGTCTCTCTGAAGTAACAATAGATGTTACTAATTTAGGAACAAATGTTTATTGTCTGGCTGAAATGGGAATGTCAGTGAGTAAGTTCTTTGGCTACAGTGGAAGCTTTACAGTTGAGGACTTTTCCAGAGTTGCTGCTTCTTGAAATGTTGCTGTGTATAGCAGGTGAGGAAAAAAAAGGTCTTTTTTTGTTTTTTAGTTTGCAGGACTAAGGTAATTACTTGAGGGGCAAAAAACAGTCAAAAGAAAACTATGTTAATGCTTTGCAAAATACACTTCACTTAGAACTAGAGCTTAATAAATGCAATAAAATTGCATTTATTTTTTGATAGATTTATTAGTTGGGGAAGCAAGAACAGCATCACATATGGCAAGATAAGAGGAATCCAACCAAAGACAGGCGTGTGAGTGAACTTGGTGGTACCATCCCAAATCAGCAAAATCGCTCAGGATAGAATAGGATGTGCTTGAAATTGTGCCAATCTACTAAATCATTAAACTGGGGGTTTTTAAATGTCATCTGGGACTGGCTTTGGCAGCTTTAACTCTTTAAAAGTTTAATGCCATGGTGTCCTGAAAACATGATACAGTTCCTTGACACTAATGCGTGTGGGTGACAGGGAGCAGGGGTATCTGGTTGTTTGCTAAGGTGAGTGGTGTCATCACAGTATCTCCTGGTTCTAAATAATGCATTGCCTCAGGTACCAATTCTGCAGCCAAGTTTTTGGTCAGTCTGAATTTGTTGTGACTTCTACAAAAAATTACAGCTGTAGGTTTTTATATTAACTTCATAAAAGAGGAAGTGGAGGAAGACTGCCAAGGCAGGAGTTTGAAAATAGTCTCTTGCTTGGCCCACACAAATGATGGGGGCAAATCTAATTGCCTGGATCAAGGAAGAGTTTGTTCTCTTGGTTGTAACAAATAACAAAGACATGAATAGAAGATGACTTATTGCTCAAAGACCCAGGATCCATTCAAATCAGCTTGGACTGGCGGGAGAGCAGCAGGAGCAAAATGGGGCCAGAGAAAAAACCAGCTCATTAGAAAAATGCAAATGAATTACTACTGTGAAGTGAGACAAGGCCTTCAGACTCCCCTGGGTGTGTTTACTGGCAGCCTGAGTGGCAGAAAGGGAAACAGTGGCTGGTTCTGCAGGCTTGGTTGTCTTTTGTTTTGGTTTTTTTTTGAGTGTGTTGAAATGAAGTTCGATCCCACAAGTCCCTTCAGTGTGAAGATAACTCCAGGCAGCCTGAGTTAGCTTTGCCCTGGCTCCCTACCCTGTGCTTATAGAACATGTTGCTATTCACAAACCACTATTTATTTTTTTCTTTTCAAATCTTCCTAGGGCTGAGAAGGAACCTCAATTTAAGTTCATCTATTTCAATCACATGAACTTGGCAGAGAAAAGTACCATCCACATGAGGAAAACACCCAGCGTATCACTTGCATCTGTTCACCCTGACCTCATGAAGATTCTCGGTGACATCAACAGTGACTTCTCCAGGTAATGCTTAACTATTAAGTAGTCTGGAACTCCTACTGTCAGGCAGATTTTTTTCTTTTCAGAGGAGTGGAGCTTTGCAGTCTTTTTGTTGCTGGCTGGCTGTTCATGTTTGGTGTTTTGTGTTGGTCTAGAAGTAGTCCATCTTAAAAACACTTCTAGTGTCCTTTTAAAAAAATAACTTAAAAGAGGGCCAGGGCCTCTGTCCAAGAAAATATTTCATCTATTAGAGGCTTCAGAGTAGTCATAACAAATGGCATGGGAAGCACCAGAGTCTGTCTAATCTAGGAGAGCAGTATAAAGGACAGGGACACCTGCTTCTGCCTGTGTCATAGCTGCCCCTGACACAGCTGGTGGCTTCTAGGGGTGAGACAATGGATGAAATGCAAACCTTGCAGTTACTGCAGTCCTGCTGATAGAGAAGATTAGGTGGCTTCTTGTCAATGGGTATCATGCTGCAAGGTGGGAGAGACCCTCTGTCACTACAAAAGTTTATAAAGATCATGACAATACTGAACGATTGGGATACCCAATCAATTTTCCCACTCTGCTTAAGGACAAGGTTTTAACTTTTCTGTAAATGAAAAAAGCATGTTTCATCATGTTATGGAAGTACTGGGTTAGTGACAGCTTTATAGACTATGTGTAGTTGTTGAGCATAGTTTAGGTTTAGGTTTAACAGTTCAGTGAAAGCTTAGTATCACCAACCCCTCTCCAGCTTTCAGTGTTTGGTCACTGTGTAGCAAATCCTCATTCTGTGAAGCCTGTCCTTACCAGGATGGAGTTTTCTTCCTAGCACTGGAGTGTTTGGCTAATGAAAGAATGACTGATTGACACATTTGGGGATGTCCTAAGCAGCCATTTATGAAGCTTTCATTCTGGACTGAATGATGGCCAAGTCAGAACTGGTGTTTTCTTTGGCACTGCACAACCACAATTTCTGACATTGAGCTGTCCTAATGATTACAGATAAAAGTTGTTGAAGATGAACTTGCTGCCACCTTCTTTACTTTTTAAAACTTCTTTCAGAGTTGATGAAGACGAGGAAATTATTGTGAAGGCAATGAGTGATTACTGGGTAGTTGGGAAAAAGTCTGACCAGCGAGAACTGTATGTTATTTTGAATCAAAAAAATGTAAATCTGATTGAAGTTAATGGTAAGGATTGTTTCTTATTACCTTTAAATACTATTACTCCTAAAATGTGTGTCCTTAGAGAAGTAATAAAACCCATCTCATGAGAAGTCTAGAGAGGGACTGGTTTTTGATAGAGCAGGGGAGTTTGCCTAAGGTTTTAGTCTGCCTCCTACCAGCTGTGAAAGGACAGCGTAAATATTCAGCAGGCATTCTTAATTATTAACCAGTCATTCTTGCTCCTTCAAATAATAGGGGACAGCACTGTGCTCTTAGTTTAGGAGTAATTAAAAAAGTGTATTACAGCTGAGAGATGAATACATTTCCCTCTGAGTTTCTATTTGTCAGATCCAGGCACAGTTACTTACACACTATGGCTCTCCTGCCAGCGATCCTCATCCATCGCTGTCTTGTTTCTAACGTGGTTTTGAGAATGATTTACTATGACTAAGAGTGAGAATTATCACTAAGATGCAATAAGCTTTTACATTGCTATTTCTCTAAAAATCTGTTTGAATCTTACTTGCAGCAGTTGTAGGGCTCTGTTCCAACAGGAGGCAATGTGCTCGCTTAGACAATGGGGAGGAATTAATACTTTTCCAGGACCAAAGCCTAGCAACCTACCTTTTAAAAAGAGGAATGAGTTTGCATAACTGTAACAGAATATCCTAATTCCTCCTTTCTCTGACAAAGGGGTGACAATACACTTCCTTATGTTAAGCCAAGTCTGCTGCTGTTGCAGTGTTTGATGAGAGGCCCATCATTTACACTTAAGCCACTTAGGCAAGTCTGACATCTCCCACTGTCTGAAAGCTGAGTTGTGTCTTTCTCCTACTGAAAACAGGAACATTAAGTGTATTTCTGCATTAGAAACTCTTAGGGCTTTTTCTGTTTGAATTTAATGATATTCTCCATGACAATCCCCAGGGTTTTTCTTGAGGAGGTTTCTGTAAAATACCATACTGATGTTTTTTTTTTTTTTTTTTTTAAACAGAAGAAGTGAAGAAACTTTGTGCAACACAGTTTAATAACATTTTCTTCTTGGATTGATCTGCAAAGGGCTGATTTATTGAAGATGTCAATGTCAGGCACTTGTTCAACATGAGAAGTTATTAGTCATATTATTGACTGGAATAATGACAATAGTAAAGCAATACTTGCTTTGTAAGAATCAAAATTTCTACTAAAATCTGTAAACTCTGACCATAAAATTTTTAAATTTTAAAAATGTTTATGTGCAAACTAATTAAAAACCAGTCTGAATTCATCTGTACCATTCCATTCTGATATGTTATGTGAATATTTTGCTGAAAAATAAAACTAATAATTGTTACACTTTAGGAGCATGTGTTTATTTACATCATGTGACTTCCTGCTAGTTTTCCACTTGCCCAAGACCCTGGTGTAAATGACTGTTCCCTGTGAAAGCAGCAATTCTCGTGCAGACAGCTGAACCATGCTTACAGCTTCCTTCGAGTGTGGGTCTTCTGGGTTGTTTTGGTTTGGGGTTTTATTCCTTATTTGGAGAGTCCTTGCTTGAAGCTTCAGTAGTTGCCAGCAGAGGATTTATTTCTTTTACTTTTTGGCAGCAGGTGCCTTGGTACCTGTGGGTGCTGCCTTCTCTGCCTCTTCCTCCTCAGGCTCTGCTGCCTTGGGGGCCTCTTTCTGATGAGGGTTCTCTCTTGGGGGCCTCTTTATTCGCCAGGAGACTTCTCTTGGGAGAGACTCCTCTCCCAGCTGCATCCTTCTTTGTCAAGGCTCCTTTCCTGGGCTTTCCCTTCAGCGTTTTGACACCCTCCTCTAACTCTGCAAGTGCCTTTTCTGCTGCAGCTGCTTCTCGCCTTTTTGCCTCTTCTGCTTCTTTTTCAGCAATAAGTCTGCGTGAACAAAATTTGAATTTAAGGTACTGCAAGAGGAGGAAGATGGATTTATACTGGCTGAGCACCTACAGCTCATGTCACAGTGTGAGCAGAGTGAACTGTCACGGCACAGAGAAGCAGAAAAGTCTCTAATTACCCCCTCAAGTTCAAATATGTCTTAACTGCCTTTCCCCAGAGCAGGACCCAAGTGCCAGGAAATACCAGAGTTAAGAGTTTGTACCCTGAAAGCAGCCTGTGTTTGTTACAGAAAGCACATGAGTTACATTCTGTATGTTACTAATTACACCTGGCTGAGTTTGTTTCCCAGGTACAGTGTGCTGTACTACTTTCTTAAGCACACTTCTCATTTTCAGTAATTTTGTTAGTAGAAGATAAGGGATAACGGTACTGCCAGACAAGATTCAACACTCACCTTGCCAGCTCCTCAGCCTGGATCTTTCTCAGCCCAGCTAATTCAGCATCCTGCTTTTTATTTTCTTTTATTTTTTCCCTCAGCACTATTGCATGCTCAAAAGCAGGGAAGAACTTAGTTGTGAAAAAGATTTGCACCTGACACCTCCACTGACTAAAGAGCTCGTCTTGTTCATCTTTATCTTCTTTTTCTTCATCTGCAACATGTAAATGAAACATAAGGCCTCTTATCCCAGCTAGTGGTGGCACACCACTAACAATAATTCTTATATAAAGTAAAAGAAGCAGGACAGAGCAGTAACACATTTCATTTGTCCAAGCCACTCCACGGACAGGCTTGCAGCTTGAGCTTTGCCTAGAGTAAATACAAATTACAGCTTATAGATTCCTACAGATAAAATGTAGCATTTTAAAATTGGGGAAGCTATGTAAGTCGGTACTTAAATGTCTCATTTAATCATCAAGTTTTATTTTCTTTTAGAAAATATTTAAAGTTTTTTACAAATCTTTCTCCAGAATTAATGCTCATTTACTGCCCTCTTGTGACAAGCTGAAATCTGCATATACAATTAAAACTTCACAATTCAAGAGCTACGAGAGATTTGTGTGTGTGTGTTAAGTCCTGAAACAGGAGGACTGTTTTACCTGTCAATTCCTTTTCTGAACAGGAACCTTGTTCTTCTTTTACATCCTCCTTGGGCAACAACACATCATATTTGCTTTCTCCAGGAGTTGTGGGAAATGAGAGAAGAGTTTCTGATATTGCAAAGAAAGAAAATTAAAATTACTCAGCCTTTAATTCTGTGCATGAAATACCAAGTTTGATCTTTAGCACAAACAAATACAGATTGTCATCTGAGCTGACAGCCAGACCTGTGGTTAAAATACTTCTGAAATGATGAAAAGTTTCTTTCTAAAGAAGGCACAATGCAGAGAGTTCAATCTCCTGTTTCCATGCCCAAATGAGTGGGACAGAACAGGAGGAATTAAGGTTTAAAAAGACTTTAAAGTTATTTTTAAGGAAAAAGTGATCGCTTCTAATTAAAAAGCACAAAGAATTCAGAGGTTCCAACTTGCCCAGCTATCTGTGTACCCAGCAGGTATGGAAAGCTGAACATAAACCTTGTCATAATTGCCAAACTGAATGGAGCTGCCCTCTGTAACTGCAATACATCAGCTGTTTCCATGATCAGCTCCTGCTGAATTGTTTTCAAAGGTGCAGAAAAAGTGAATCTCCTCTAGCCACTTTATAATTTTATAGCCACTTTACACAGTACTCACCCAGCAGAGAAGGTTGAGGAGCAAGCTGTGTGCCTTCACAAGGTCCTGGTGGCTGGCAAGAAGTTTTAAATTCAGTTACTAAATATCTGGGCTTGTGTTCAAATAGCAAAGTGAAATCCCAAGTCCCTTTGAGTCATGCAAATTCCCATCTACAAAGCATTCTGCCAACCAAATGCATCCTGCAATCATGCCTATCTCAAAACATGTAAATGGCAGGAGTGTTTCACCTTTTCAAGTATCACCAGGTAACACTTTACCTTCGATACCAGCCAGGCAAGTAGGATTGTCCTATTTCAGAGCTAGGGAA
Source organism: Mohoua ochrocephala (assembly GCA_013398855.1). NCBI lineage: Eukaryota > Metazoa > Chordata > Aves > Passeriformes > Acanthizidae > Mohoua > Mohoua ochrocephala. The sequence continues at coordinate 10,647 of VZTA01002200.1, read as the reverse complement.
AGACAGCACTACAGAGAATGAAAGCTCCTGTTCTTTGACCTGTTCCTCTGCTCTTACATGTTGCTCTACATATTGTTCATTTATTGTTCACCTGCTCCTGAGCTTACAGCTCAGCTGCCTCAGAAATGTCATCATTTGTCTGTACCAATTATACTTCTGCTGTAGGTGCACTAATGAAATGTAATGCAAGAAGAATTCTACCCTCAATACATTTAAATTAAGATTTTTATTTTTTTTACTATTTTTACTGGACCACTTCACTGTGCAACCATGTCACTGCTTGCAGTGATGAAAGGGAATGGGTCCATAGGGTGGGAACAACTGGCCAAAGAATGGGAAGTGGTGGTGTACACTGTGAGGCTGTGAAATTATGTGTTTGTGAACACTCTTTGAATTAACAAAAATACTTTCATCTAGTGCATAATTCCAAACAATAACCATTCTAATTCATGCTTTCAACTACTCTGTATACCCAAATTGCACCAGTGTCACAGGCAGCACCTTACAACCTACAAAATCCTTATTCAGAAGTTTAGCAAAAAGAAAAAGAGGACACTTTAACAGCTGGCAAACAGCAAGGCTTGCTACGTACAGCAGCTGCAATGCCATTTTTACAGGACAATTTTAGACATGCAGCTTAATGCAGGAGAGACACATCTTTCACCAGCCAACCAATCTGTCAGTTCCCCTTCAGAAGTACTCTAGGTGTATTTAAAGTTACCTAGGAAAATGTGCACATGTGTGAAAATTGCCTATGCTGATGTTACAATTTAAGGTACCAACAAACAGAAACAGCAGAAGGACCCAATCAAATGATGGTTTATGCAAAAAGAGGAAATTGGTTTCCATGGTCAGGAAACAGAACATTTGCAGGGCCTGACTTTGCCCTCAAAGTGGACACACAGTAACATTGAACAGGTCTGCACCAACCTCACCTGGGGCAGAGAACATTCTGAGAGAGACACAGCTGAAGTTTTCTTGGACAATTCATTGATTTTGACACTACTTCTTTTCTGATTATCTTGAGCTACTTTCTCCAGGATCATATCCTCGGTAACGTACACCAATGCACATTCAAGAAGAGCTTCAAAAAATTCCAGAAAAACCATCTAGAGTAAAACAAATGCAGTGGTCAATTAGTTCATTTTTACAAGATCTCTTCATTAACAGGCCTATGAGCAAGCAAAGAACTCAGAAGTGATAGTGAAGTCTCTCTGGCCTCATTTATCTAGTCAAACATCCCTTCTTCTGAAGAAAAACTGAAAACAGCCAAAGCTCAAAAAATTCAGGAGGGGATATGATGTGTTAGACTTTATACAAGTCATACTGAGCTCAAAAACTGATTTTTGTTGTATCTGGAGCTATGAGAAATTTCTCTAACAAGTAACTCACAACTACAGCTATCACCTAAAACATTTTAATTGCATATGATGCTGCAAGAAACCCCACGAGTGGGTTTATAATAGATTCCTTAGTAAGACTTACACTGTGTGTTAGATCCTGTTCAAAACAAATTCAGTCATTTACAACAGACTGTTGCTAAATAAGGGTTAATTCTTGAAGGGTGAAAACCTTCTATACCAGGCCAGCTCTCAGGCAGCACAAGAGTCTTCCACAGTCACTACCTGAGCTCACTGAGGTGGCAGCACCTCACATGTCACCAATCAGATTTCTGGGATCACCAGATTTTCAGGATCAGTGGGTTCACATCTTAATTACTGATCCACCTTAACAGCCTCAGCAGCTGGAAGTGCAGTGGTTAATCCCTCTGTAATCACTGCACTGTTGTCAGGCAGCTCCCCACAGACAGAACCATCACCAGCAGCACTCCACTGCAAATGGGATTTCCCTGCATGGATTATGGCACTCCTAAGGACTCATCTGAATGGTCAAGTATGCTGAGACTGTGCTAAGATGAGGCAACAAGAAAAACATAGAAGTACATGACCTAAACTAAAAGATATAGGCAGAACAAAGGAAGACAAAAATAGAGGCTCAAGTTTGTACTCTTCTTTTTTTTAACAAATCAATTCCTTTTCCTCCTGTTCCAGTAGGTAGGACAGTATTTGCAGAAGTTTTTAAAAGCAATTTTAATTGTTCCTGTAGCAACAGACTATGGTTTTTTTCCATACACACCTCCAGATCCAGGTTGACACCACTGATACCAGGTAGAGAGGCACCAACTTTGACAAATATTCCCACAACTCTTGGAGCAGTTAATTGTTCGCTGAGAAATTTAAAATCCTGGGTAAGAATAAATGTTACATGTTAACAACACTTAAGGTCCCACATGGACCTAATCTACCTCCCTTTCAAGCCTGTGCCAAAATTTCTAGTGGTTTCAAATGATACTTCCACATATGTAATTAACAACAGAGTGAAATTCTAGTCCTATTGAAGCCAATGGGAATTTTCCCTAAACTGCAAAAGCAGTGTTACAAAAGAACTTGGGAAAGCTCATAAACAAAAATATTAAAAATTACAATTTCGCCATCTGATTTTTTCTTCATGAAAAAATTTCTCGGATTTATAAAGTGACAGTACCCAAACCCCAGGCAAATCAGTGGGAATTGTTCCCTACCTTCATAGTAATCTTGCTCTGTCCCTAAATGACTGAATTTTAGTAAACAATCTCATGTTCTTCTTGTAGTAAATACATTATTGAAATAGTTTACTGTGTTATTTCAATAGCTGTCAGTCTTTGAGTTCTAACAATAGGACATGTTCCTATATACATCTTATAGATGGGGCAGAGGGAGACACAGTGGGGACCAGCAGAAATATTTATACTCCTTAAACACATTTGTCTAGGATTTGATTATCTGAAGTGATAAAGTACAAAATTAGAATTCAATCCTGGAAAAGTGCATAAATAATAGTAAACAACAGTAGAACAGTTCCTTTACTGTTCCTTGGACAGTCTGCACAAAAAACCTCACTCCTACTTTTCAACTGGGCAGAAGCCACAGGGACTATTTTAAAAGGCTCATATAAACTGAGCAAAGAAAGCACATCTAATCACACAAAACAAAACAAAATTAGACTATTACAGCCAACATCCAGAGGAATTGCCTCATCTTCACTGTGGGTTCGAACGGAGGTCTGGAACGTGGCCTGCAGAAATCTCTGTATATTTCCCAGCATTTGTCAATGTAGCTCATGGCAAAAAGTGTGAATTGTTCACCAGAAAATAAGAGACCTTTCAAAATAAATTGGGAAAAAAAGTAACAGTTACAATAAAACTGTAATGCATGTGGTACTAATTGAGGAATTCTGCACATAAGAAAGAGCATTGCTTACCTTGGACACAACAGGCAGAGGGCAGAACATTCCTGGACATCATTTCTAAGAAACACTTCTGCAGATGAGGAGCTTCATCTCTACAGTTGAAACAAAAATACTCTTGGTCTGGGAAGATTCAAACTGATTACACTGAAATAAATTTCACTAAAAGATGAAACTTACTTGTAGTATTCATGATAGATATGAAATGCCAGGTGAACAAGGTAGGATAAAAATGTTCTGAACAGTAATACCTCATGTGGACAATGTATATCCTCAAGTGGTTTATCACCTAAAAAATTAAAAAAACCCCAAATCTTTACTGTTCTCATGTACATTAAAATGCTTATAGGCACATTGATCTGTCAGCCTTTCTTATCCTCTCCATCTCCACCTATCACAGGGTAACAACACTCCTGGAAGACTCAGACCACACAATGCAGCACTTCCAAACAAAGGTCAAGGGAGAACTGTCCACCTGTAGCTGCATCTTGGACAATTCTCTTTCTAGAAATGCATCCACTTGGCATACACAGAAATAAAAGGGGATTCAAAGCTGGAGTTAAACCCTTCACATACTAAGGACACTGCAGGTCTAAAGGTAATTGATTGATTAACTGGCTCTGTGAAAGAGAAAAAAAAACCCCATACTACATGCAAACCAAAGTTAAGAACACTGAAAAGAAAAATAAATATTTGTTTCTCCTACTTCTCTCTTTCCTAAAACTGTAATAGTAATGGCAAGACCAGAAGTGAATACATATTTTGAACAGATGGCTCTTCAGTGCAATTTTTTATGCTGTATTTTGATTTCATATTTTCTCACCTAAGGACCAGAAGTGCCCAGAGAAGTGTAAATTCATCCACTGAGAGCTCACAGGCACAGAGGTACCGACTAAGGGCCACTTAACTTCCAGAGCTGAGCTGCCAGGACAACTTGCCACTCCAATTCTCCACAGGTTACAATTAAAATTCCTTCATTCTTGACCCTGACCAGCAGGAACACAAACCTCTCAAGAGCCGGTCCATTTCAGAGAGAGTCATGGAGGAGAGATGAAACTCACAGTCCTTCAGAAACCTCCAAAACTGCAGCTTAGTCAGGGTGTACGTGTTGTCAGGAGAGCGACTGCAGCCTAAGACACTGTAGAAGCAGTAGACTTCTCTCAGTTTTGAAATATGCCTCAACACAGCCAATTCGACCTAAATAAAGCAGGATATGTTTTCAGCATCATCTCCAAGCAAGCAGAGATCAGTTTGTATCGATCCTGTAACTGGGCAGATAATTATTTGACCTTGCAACTTAGAAGAGCATATCCCTGGCTAAGTGTTCACAAAAGCATTACTCAAAAGTAGTTTTAATACATGGGTTTTGGTGTCTGATAAAAATAAATTATCCTCTGTCAGCAGACAAACCTCAGAGTAGCTAAAGCTGGTTGCTCAATGCCTTTCCAGATATGTTAACCTATTCTTAATTGGCCTTTTTCAGTGGAAGCTCAGAAGAGACAATACTGTCTATTCATTCTTCTTGCTTTTCCGTTTTCCTGGCCTTCAGATTTCCGAATAATTGTTTAATGGAAAGGGTTACTTTCACACAAATAAACCAGAAATAAAATAATAGGAAACACAATACAGGAGAAAGCTGCAAGTATCAAACAGAAGACTCTTACTTGTTTCACTTCTTCCTCTCTGTCTTCCCTTGGAAACAACTCAAGCAGTGACGATATATCCAACTCAATATCTGATCCCAGAATAGAAGGCTTTCCCAAGGTAGTAATGATTGTGGTCTTTTCTACCATGCAAATAAAATAAGTTAGAACAAACTAAAACAAAGTTTAATATATATACACACAAAAAACCCAAACATGTAATATTCCTTCGTGTACTACTTATATTACTGTCTTGGAACAACAGATTCCTTCATAGTGAGGAGTAGAGATTTCAGAACCAACAGCATAACAACTGAAGAGAAATTTGGTCAAATCAACCCCTAACCAAAAGGAAATGCAGACATTACATAAGCTGTGAAACTTTCAGACAGCAGTGTTCCATCCATTACAAGATGTGGTGTGGACGTGCCACCACTCCAAGTGTCACCCACAGGAAATGCAGCATGGAAGCAAAAGCCACGACTCCCATTTTTATCTAAGTTCTTTGAAGAAATATGTCTGGTTCTCGAGTATGTACAAATGGTTTCATGTTACAGTAAAATGGAACAACAAAATGTGAACTGAGTAAAATTTGCTTTGTTAAGCTGCTCACTAGGGCCAGAACGCCTCCTTGTGCCAGTGGCTCTCTGCTTTTTGGCTTTCACAGCAGCCCCTTGGTGAGCAGGACGTTCCACAGGACAATCGTCTATGAACTCTCCTTGGAAAACTTGGCCGTTCGCGGAGACAAACACGCCCTACGGACAGATTAATTCCAATATAAAACAAAGATCATAAAAAACAACACTAATGCTCTCAGTCAAATTTCCTTTTCAGAATCTTGGCTAAAATGCAATATATGAAATAAAGTACAGCAAAATAATTTCTCCTACCCTCTTTTATAATGCATTTTGTCCCCTATTAAATAGGTACATTGTTGGGATAAAGAACTGCCCATATATCTTTGAAAAGTATTTTCCCCCCATATAGAAAGACTTGTTTGCACTCCTTAGTTTGCATATGTGGCACTCCACTCAGAGTTTTTTTAGAAGTCTGTTTTATGTAAGAACCTCTCTGTGCAAGGACGGCTTGAAATCCATTAGCTCGCTGTGGAACTGTGAAATTCTGACCAACCACTGCAAAGCTGAAGATGCACTGAAAATCTCCACAGTGAAATGTGTGTCTTTGTACACACAAACCACATCTAACCACAGAGTCAGCCTGTGTCTTTGGAAATACTCCTGTTGCTTTCCATGGACTCTCTGCCCTTTGTGTGGGGATTCCATCCACACTGCAAACTGAATGTAGTTTGCTGTACAGAAATCTAGAGATCCTCCATACAGAGCAGAATAGTTTGTCTCTGTAGTTTTGTCAATACTCACCTTGCCATGCTTCTTATTACAAACCCATTCTCCAGTGTACATTGCTCCATTAGAATAGATAAATGTCCCATGTCCATGGCGCTCCCCTTTTACAAAATCACCCACGTATTCATTCCGTAGGGGGTACTGAGACATGCGCATTCTCCTAAAAAACCACGTGTGGGTGCCAAATCCATCCTGAAAAACAATGGTGTGCTTAAAAAACGGGTCCAGACTTTAGCAATTCTCTGAAATGAAAGCCCCCAGCTGATGGCTGCAGCACTTCAAAGCAGGCACAGAACTACATCCTACGAAGGTGCACCCAAAGAAGCACCCAGAGGATCCACTGCACCCACACATACTTGAGCAAGCTCCACCACAGGACTCCTAAAGACACCCACCCTTCCTCCCCGAATCCTTCTCCCGTAGTGCTGAACAGCCAGGTGAGGAACACCATGCCACAGAGCCAGGATGTTCCACAGGCTTTGTCCCTTGACAATTTTAAGCAGCATGAAAAGACAGAGCAAGTGGCTCACATTCTTTGTGAAACAGAATAATAAATGGAAGGAACTGAAAATGCCACAAAATTGTCTTCCATCATAAAACCTTTCCAAGAGGGAACAGTATGTAATTTACAGGTGACACAAACTACCACATATACCTACTGCTGAAGTCATAGCTCAAGCTAAGTCACAAACACTTCTTTAACTTCTTTTTTTTAATTGAAAAATGTTCATATTTTCCACTAGGGATTTAAATTTTGATTTTATAAATCTAAATCAAAAGCCTTTTAACAATTTGAATATTGCTACCATGAGAATCAATTTACAATAAAGAACATGTTTCTGCTTTCTCAACTGGCAAAAATCGTACAAAGCTCCTTTGATATTGCACAAAACTCCCTGTTTAGCTTTCCTAGAGTAGTGGACAGGTGCTGAACTAAAGAAAGGTTTCTGGGGAAGAAATGAATACCTGTATGCCACACACCCAATGCCCTGTATACTCCTGATTAGCTGTCAGCCATATCATTTTTCCATGTCCATGTCGGAGATTTTTCTCCCACTGACCTTCATAGGTATTTCCAGATCTGTAGCTGCAAAAAAACAAGAAAAGTTAATTCATACTAAATTCTACACTGATCTTATGAAAGGTTTATGAAAGCAAAACCTCATTGCTAATAAATTTAGAATTTATTAAGGCTAAATATAAGCATTAAATTGAAAATTGACTCACTACAACACGGATACAGAGGTTTGATTGTAGCCACTGTTTACCTCCTATTTTTAATTTAGAAATCACTAAAAATATTAACCAGCTCCTTTTCCCAAAAAGTCTTTGCCATAGCTACTAAAAATATTTGTTTAGATATAATTCTATAGATAAGTCATTTATTCATAAGGCAGCTCCATCTGCTCAAATCAATCGAGTGTGTTTGGTTTTAAATATTGAATGGTGGTTTCCCACAGCTGATTTGTGATTTTGTCTTTAGCTATTTTGTGCAAACGGTCAGTAGAAATACTGCACATAAAAATAAACTTATAAAGAAGGTCTTCTTTATTATCATAAAGCACTTTGTACATTTTATATTCCGCTGCAGAAGGTACACACTACTATAATATGACAGCATTTGTACCCATTTTAAACAACACAAGAAACTGTAACATAACACACATAAAATAAAAAAATGTGAGGGGAAGAACAAGTGTTATCATATTTACCGTCTCATCCCCTGTCCTTCTCTGACATTATTTACCCATTCACCTGAATACCAGGAGGTATGTTCCTTATCATAATAAATTACACCCTGAAACAAAGAGCACAGCCAATTTAAACACCTAAATATTCACCTACACGAATAAAACACCACACACAAATGATACAACACTTGTAATCACGTTCTAATGCTTAAGAGTCACTTTGATTCACTGTACTGAAAGCAACCGAAGGGATACAATTAAATAAAAAAAGCAACCTCTTTTGATTAATATTAGATAAGACCTTAGAAAATGCCAAGTGTTCAAAAGAAAAACCCTATTACATTACATCAAAGTCTACCATGTTTTTCAAACCCCTTGGAAATGCTTTAGGAGAGCTAACCTTGGCATCTTAATTACAGTCCTCACTCTGAGGCAGAACAGTTTTCTGACCCATTCATAATTTTCCTCCCAACAGTAGCTCTACAGTATTAACTGCATTCACAACCTCAGAAAAACTCCCTGGGAGAAACAAATCTCTACACGGCATAAGACCATGCAACAGAACAAAACACTTTTGCAACATCTTTGTACAGTAACACTTGCTGGTTTTGAAGGTGTCACCAGAGCCCACGCTTTCATTTAGTTCTTACTGACCTTTCCATGTCTTTTGCCCTTGCACCAATCACCAAAGTAAGAAATTGGACGAGTACCACTCCTGAAAATTCCATATCCATGCCTAAGGCCATCTTTGATCGATCCTTCATAAACACTGCCATCACTCCAGGTGTAACGGCCATCAAGCATCTGCACGTTCTTAATAAATGCTCCCTGAAAGATTAAATTACAACATTAAAAACGAAGACTCTCTGCTCCTTCCAAGAGGGAACAGTATCAGGCTTGTGATTGAAATCACTGCCACAGCACTGCAGTTACCACCTGTACTGCACCAATTACTGCAACTTACCTACTTTCCTTCAATTTGCACATCTAACTGGGTGCAGTTGTGTTCAGTTGTACCTTAAATTGTACTTTACCTCATACTTTACTCCATCAGCCCATGTGTAAGTCCCTTGTCCGTTCATACGTCCTTCAGAAAACAGACCCTTCAAAATGAAGAGAACAGCATCATTTGCCAATTTATTCTTACCCCAGCTGAAGCCTACAGTGACTGTAAGATTTCAAAAGAATGAAATGTTAATTCCCCTCCAACTACTGGTTTCAAATCAAGAGTTTTAATGCCAGAAACTAACAGAGCTTTCAATGCTTCTCAGTGCTCTTGAGAGAGAACTTATTCCATTACTACCTTTTTTTAAAAAAATTTATACACTCACCTTGTAGGTATTTCCTCCCTCAAAACATATAAATCCTTCACCCTCATAGAATCCATCAACTTCTTCACCTTCATAGCTACAAAGAAAACAAATTAAAGATGAAGATTTCAAGTCACTGCTAATAGATCTAAATCACATATAAAAAAATGACCTTTGATTTAGCATGGTCTACACATAGGTCACCTGTTGCATCTTGTATAGAATAATGAACTACGAGAAAATCTCCAATTTTTTGAACCTTCCTTGCAATATTCTATGTAATTGTTGTGTTTCCTCAGACCCATAATTCCTTCAATCAAGGAAAAAAATCACATTGGTAGAGGCATGCTGGAATATGAAACATTACATATAGCTCCCTTGAAACACAAAAGGATTTTGTCAACATTGCCATTCACCTGTTTCCTCAGTTTTGGATATTCTGAAGGGTTATGAGCAGCCCTAAGCATTAAAAGGCAGCAATAACTAAAGATTATATTATATATTTTTTCATCAGTTACCTGTATACTTTAACAAAACTTCACTGAAGGTGAACAAGCTAAAAGAATGAGGGTTTTGGCAGGCAGAGAGCACAAGCAGCACTCTAGGATGCAAGTAGGCAGCAGAATTCCACATGTATGTCTCACTGCTATTAGGTCTGAATAACCCGATTCTCTGCTTCAAATCAAGCGTCAAATCTGTGTTTGTATGACACTGGCTACAGCAGAGATACTTAAATGAGAGTTCTTGACTTCACTGCTGTATTTGTAAGAAGTGTACCTTTTTATAATCACTTGAGCAAGAATAGGCTCCTCGTGGAACGGGGGAACAGGCTGCACTGGTGGTGGTTCCTCCACCTCTGGCTCTTTATCTGGTGCCTCTGGAATTGCCTGAGTTTCTTCACTCACTGACTCAGTCTGCAAATCTGGCTGCGTTGTTAAGCTACTCTCAGTCGTAGGACCTACAGATTCTTCCGACTTCTCACCAGCTTCCTTCTTACCATCTTTCTTGGCATCTTTCTTCTTGACGTCTTTCTTCTTGCCTTTTGGCATAGCTACTGAACTGTCTCAATGTGTATTTTCCTCCCGAAACATGAAAACTTACGGAACGGCGGTGCCAGGCGGGTGCCGAGCCCTGGCTGAGGGACGGCGGTGCCAGGCGGGTGCCGAGCTCTTACCGAGCTCTTGCTGAGGGACGGCGGAGCCGGGCGGGTGCCGAGCCCGTACCGAGCCCTGGCTGAGGGACGGCGGGGCCGGGCCAGTGCCGAGCCCGTACC
>VZTA01002199.1:0-63250 GCA_013398855.1 Mohoua ochrocephala | reverse complement strand
AGTTTTGTATTTCACTAAATGCTTTCTATTAAGAGCAAATATCAGAAACCATTTCAAATCTATGCAATTTTGCCAGTGTATTTGACAGTCGTATGTATGGATTTGACAGAGAAAAAGCAGATGGCACATTTTTGGAAAAAAAAATCTTTTTTATGCATTAAGGTGATCTGGAAGGAGAAATTATAACAACAAAAAAAGAGCAAAATATGATTGGAAACCAGATGGATAAAGAAATAAATTATGGGTAAATAAATATAAATAAATAAATTAAGGATAAATTGTATTAAATGCTATATAGATCTGGTTTATGTTCTTAAGTTCTTTGTCATTATGTTACATTAAAAACTTGTGAATGCAAAAGGTTAACAATGGCTATGAGGGGAAGTCAACCTACTGATTGTATGTTAGTTAAACAATGGGCTATATATAGTCCTGTCCTTTTAAAAAAAACAAAACAAATTGTGGTTTATATTGAGCAGAAAAGCTTATGTCAAGAAAGAAGGCTGCAGTTACATGAATTAAGAAACAATGACAGAATTTTTTTCTGCTGACAACACAAAAATATTGATCAACCCTGATCACTGTGGTCAAAGAAACATTATTCCACAACATGTCTCTGAAAAGTTGGGAATATGAAAGTATTTTCACAAAAATTAGTAAAAGAAAGAAAACAGGAGATTATTGGAGTGAAGGAATTCACCCAAGTGGTGGTCCGGATAGTTGGTAAGGTATAACAATGTCACGTAGTTAAAACACTTTGTAGTGTCCAAGGCNTATTTCTCTCTCTATAAATGCAATAAAGAGGACTGGAGACAGCCACGCAACTCTTACAAAAGTGACCTACCAGAGTCATTCGCTCATTTTTTTTTCCCCCTGCCTTAAATATTCCTTAATTACTTTATTTTTTAAAAAAATCTGTATCTTTTTGTTAGTCTCTACAGAATGGATGAGTTTTCTTTGTGGTCATAGAAACAATCACCTCCTCCTCCTACTTCAATGTCATTTTAGAAGGTTTGTTTAGTTGCCCTAGGCTTTTATGAATTGAACCCAGATGTATTTTCTCTTTGGAGCTGTTGAACATCCTGAACTAAATGTGTCCCTTGTGCAATAATTGAGTGGAAGAAAATGTTTTACATCTATGTTGATACCTTTCAGGGCTTTTTACATGCTAGTTGCAAAGGCAGCTTTATTTAGATACAAAAATGCTTTTCCATAATAAAAAGAAAAACAGAAACAAACCAACCAAACAAAAAAGACAAAACCAGAACCCCTGCAGCCATAAAAATACCAAGCTAACTAGTTAAAATATACCGTGGCTTGGGGCATTTCAAGCTCAGACGACCAAAATAGACACAACTTAAAAGAGACTCGTCACTGCTGCCACACACGCTGTCAATCAGCCAAAGCCTGGAAACAGCCACCTGGCTACACTCAGCTCTCCAGGAGACGGACGACTGCACTGCAAGAGTGAATGGCAGTGTGCACTATTCCCTAATTACAAAGCAAATCTATTTCTTGCTTCTGGCTTCTGGCAGGATGTTGCTCTGCTCAACAGATTTTGCATATCCTACCCCTTCTACAAAACACCTGCATTCTCCAGACCGGTGGTTTTGCCGCCCTGGCCTTGGTTTTGGCCATGTGTCTCACCTGGTGGAAAGAACTGTAATGGATCTGATTTAGGCTCTAGCGTCCTGTTCCTAACCACAGCTGCAGACTTTGCATGTGCATTTGTCTGTCCCGGAAAAGGTCTGAGTGCTTGGAAATCAGTTCATGATCTCAGGACATTAAGTACCAAAACCTTGATGCATTTTTTTTCATTCCATTTTAAAGTTTCACTATTTTTTTCACTCAGTGACTCTTCTTAATGCAGAGAAAGAAATCCCTTTAACTTGGAAATTCTTAATAAATATAATATGAAATATTAAGCCCATTTATATGATACAATCTAACAGATAAAACTTCCATTTTTGTGCAGCCTAACATCTTGATTTTTGTTTGCTTTCCTGGTACTCATCATGTTGTTTTAACTTTAGGAAAAAACAAAACAAAACCCAGAAACAAGCAAGCAAACAAACAAACAAAAAAAAAAAAGGTGAAAAACAGTCAGACCTATCACAGGGCCTCTTTTTGCAGGTGATTTTCTGGTAAGAACAGTGGCCATAATCACACAGATAATGCACTTAGTTTAGCTCTGATTTCAGCTAACAGAATCTGACAGCCTTTTGCAGAGTCTCTTGTTCTTAACTGTGCTACAGCAATGACTCTACTTTTATTATATTAGACATGATACTGATATATTTTAAACAGCCTAGTAATTACAGCAATGCCCTTAGGCCACTGCTAATTTCAACTTCAGCTTTCATCTAAGTTCACTTGAGTGTATTTATGCTTGTGAAAAGGAAAACAAATGGAATCTTCAGAAGTTTGTCAATTTAAAACCACTTCAAAATAATAATTCATAAACCAATCCTTGGAATAACCTAATATTGCCAAGCTGCCAATAATCAAACGCTATTTAATCATAACTGCTTCTCAATAGATAAATTAAAATGAATCATCTTAATTCCTCAATATGCTTGTTCTTGGTTTTTGTTTTTTTTTTTTCCCAGGTCTTGACTGATAAATTATCAGCAGGGTACAAGCAATGTATTAAGTCAATTATCTGAATAGAAAACTGGATCTGATAATGCACAAGCTACTTCTGCCTCTTGACAGCATATATGCTATAGGAAAATTTTTAAAATATAATTGAATTTGTATTCTCAGATAATAAACTTCACGGGATTTTTTTAAAGAAGGAGGAAGAAAAAAGGAAAAAACAATTCCATTAAGCACCTGAAACAAGTTACATTGGCCATGGTATATATCCAAAGACAAAATTAACTTTTCCTTTTCCTCTCCTTGATCTATCAGAGCATATAAAGGCTTTTTTTATTTAATCTTTAAAACTTTATAAAAATAAAAACTTGAAAAGCATTTACAGTGCACTAATTTTTTATACTCAGCTGGAATTTGCAAAACTGAGTAATCATCACAATATGTATTCATGCCAGTGGTGTTTGCTTTGTTTTCTGAATAATAACTTGAAAGCTTTTTATGCTCTTTCTCCTTTTCACTGTCATGTGAAGCTATTCACAACAAAGCAAAAGAAATGTGAAGCAATAAGGGGAATGTACTTACAGTTTCTTTGTTTTCCCTATTTTTTTAAACACAGGATGTGGTTTTAATTTTTTAGTCTGACCTCCAAAGTTATTTTCTTTAAATTTTAAAAGAAACAGGCTTTCAGAACCGTTTGTGGTTTCCCATATACATAATCTAGATATGGATCTGTTTGCTGACTTACAATAATATCACAAACTCCCTCTGGCATTGTTGGATCTCCCCTGTCTCTGTATGTGAGAAAGATGTTACACCTTTACAAATATGTAGCTAGATATGTAATGAGCACCTGGCAGAAATTTTTTTTTTAAGCTGAACTTGCCGTATCCTAGGGCAATTAAAGCATCATTTATAGCAGCTCTACAAACCTCAGTCATGAGACTGTCAGTGTGAAGAAAATTAGGAGGGGGAAAAAAAGCCAGAAAAAAGGAGAAGGAAGAAAAACTAGTAATCTCTCATCGCTTTTGGAAGTATTTAGGCTTAGCTTTCTGAGGTATAGGCCCAACACTAGCAATTTAGGGACTTATTCTGTACCAGGAGGTAATGTGTCCATTTGCTTTTACAGAGAATAGTAAGTCACTACTATAATTTTCTTCCGATAGTAATTTAATTGAAGCAGAAGTTGGGAACTGAGAAACATACGTTATGCTTACTGATCTTCTGCTCACATAATCAGTTAACAATATTTTTACTGAGTTATAAATATCCAACCTTCAGTACTGGCAGACCTCTTTAAAAGTTATCTGTAGTGTCACTGAAATAAAGAGATGTTTTTACAAAACTAATGCTAAAGGAAGTCAAATATTATGGGTCAGCTATGATTTGTGGAGATACAAACAGGTTCCTGTACTTATTTTGAACCTTAAAGACGAAAACCCCAAAGAATCCTTCCCTCTTTGTCAAAGGTTGAATTAGGCTACAGTTTAAAGACCTCATGCTCTCTATGCTTTCCTTACAAATTCAGTTCTTTCTGTCACAGAAATGCTGCAAGTAAGGAGGGCTCCTGTCCACGCCATCCCCGGTGTTCTACACTGAGCTGTGCTTCAGTACATGAATAATGCATGTGTGTGCGTGTACACAGAGCATCCTAAAGGTCATTCCAGGAGAAAATGTATTCTAAAATGACTAAGACATGACATGCCTTGCAATTAGGAATGTATTAAATTACTATTAACTAACGTATGCATGCAGAAAGATTATGTTTAGGCTGTTGATTACCTTAGAACATGGTGCTGAGTAAAGAAGCCTGAACCATTCAAATAACAGTTAAGAAAACATGGGTGGAAGAAGGAAGGAGTAAAACTACATAATTTTAAGATCCTGCTTTTCAGATGCCATTTGAAGATCTGCATACCACGTTGTCATCATTTTTCACCTTCATAACAGCTCAAAGCCTTTTTGTTCATACGTTACTCTGTTAGCAAAAAAACTTCCTAATTCACAGCTAGATGACATTAACAATCCACATTACTCTCCATTTAAAAAGAAAAAAGTGTATAAACAACTAGATATATTTCCAGAGGGGAAAAAAATTAATAATCCCTTACATAAGCTAGTTGTTTTAATATCCCCACTTCGAGACACCTGTGCCTGATTGCAGGTGTGTATTTAAAGCTAGGCCAAGCGGATCCTAAAAGAGAGTTAATATAACCATCCCATTCAAGAAAATGAGAGCAAAGTTTCTCCTAGATTTGTACAAACACAATTTCATAGGTGTATTTTTGGCGCTATTATGAATTATAGAAATAGGCTAAATAATTAATATTCTTGAGTGGTTTTGGGGTTTTTCTGCTATGGAAGGACTGATATAAAACTTTTGGACCAACCCAAAGAGAGAAATAAATAAAACTGATGCCTGAATTATCTGTTCAAGCCAGTTGAGGCATTTTACTTCAGTTTTTGTTTTGGCAAAAATCCAAATTTTTAGGTTTTAAAAAGGTTTGCAAATTCTTTTGAATCAAGGAGTAAGAATCATTTGTTTCATGTGAGACACCTGAATCAATACATCTAAATAATAAGCAACAATATGTGCATCAATATAATTTTTAAGTACATAGTGTTTATCTAACACCTTTAATGTATTTTTCAAGTCCATATTCCTGTGGGTTTTTTGTTATGATCTTTCATTTTCCAACACTCTCAAATGTGATATTTTTCAATGTACATCCATTCAAAAGTATGCTGAATGCATCTTTTGGCGTTCTTCTTTGTCTAGACAGTTAGAGTAGACGAAGGGAGTTGGACTAGATTTAAGCAGTTGGACCAGATGGTCACTGTAGGTTCCTTCTAAATCAACTGTACTATTCTGTTCTAATTTTCCAAGCTTATCATTTTGATAAAATTATTCCTGTATTAGCATCTTTCCATTATACCTACAATAAGACACTCATCCAGATGACTGTCACAGCCTATTTTGGCCTTAATTGTTATCTCTTAAAGGTTAACAATGCGTGAAAAGCCCAATTCTCATCTCTCTTCATCATAAGCCATGTAGGTTTCATTTCAAAGACTACCTTAGGGCTTTCTGTCATGATTTACCTCATGCATGGAATAAAATCTTGAACAGTAGCATAGACAGCTCATTGGTCTTTCTAAAATGTTATTTAAGCAGGCTACCTGGGATATAGAAATGGTAATGACTACCAGATTGGCATTTTCCTAGCTACATGTTCTTAAAGTGCACATTTTTCCTTCCAGAGATTTAGTCCCCATTTCACTCCTGACTGATTCCTTGATTACATCTACTGCAGAAATGTACCTTCTCTACCTGGCTGTCTTTTTGACTGCAACATCCAGCTGCTTCTAGGCAAAGTCGGGCTGAAGTTTGAGGTTGTGGGGATGACTCTGAGAAAGACAACGCAGATAAGATTTCACTAGCCCTGGCTCCTTCTTCTCTACATGTGTTTCAGAAGGATTTATGCCTCAGAGACCCCATCTCCGCTCACAGCACCCAGAACAAGCAATGTATTATTTCACTTTTCCTCTATAAAACTATTACTCTAGCAGGTCATAATTTCCCTATGACTACAACACACAGGATTTCAGGGGAGCACAGTAATTCTCTCACAGAGTGATAGAAAACTCCATCTGGATACAAATGCTTTGCAAGCTGGCTATAGCTGCTTTGCTGCATCTATCGGCCTAAATGCCAGGGATAGGCTTTGTGGTGCATTCAGTGATATTGTAATCTGTCTTCCTTTGGCTGCCTAGTGAATGTACCTGCCTAAAAATTCACAAGAAACTGAAGCACTGTGTGTCTGCAGTGGAAGAGCAGTACGGACAGGAACAGACTCATGGAGAATCTTCCTCTAGAAACAGGGGAAGGAATTGAAGTTTTTATGTTTCCTAGAAATAAGACGATGCCTCAGACTGTTTTTCATCTGTGAGCTCACAGTTTAAACTCCTCATAGCTGGAATTTCTAAGATAATTACTACCTCCCTTCAAACCAATCCCAAAAAGCAAATTTAATGAAAGAAGTCCCAGCTTGCTAAAAATGGGATTGTCACAAGCTTGATTCCTCTCTAGAATTATGTGTTAGCTTTTATTGGTTGAATATTTCTTAAAAAAACCCCTAAATATTGAAATGTGTGCATAAAATTCTGATTAATTTTCACTGGCATTTAGAGCTCTCTACACCCTCTCAGAGATCTCTGTCCCCTTTTATGAAAATCTTTTCTGAAGTGTCTTGAAATGTAACTTTTTTTCCCCCCACAGATTATTTGGATGACTATTTAACTACATGCAGAAAAAAATGACTGCAATAATAAACAAAACAGAGGTATGTATCACAAGAAATGAAGGCAATCATTTATTTGTACCATTAAAAAAAAAGTTTCTTGCCTTCTCTGAGAATTGCAAATGCAAGCTTTGAAATACATATTCTTTTCTTTGTGTCCTGCATGGAGGAATCATAGAATGGCTTGGGTTGGAAGGGACCTAAACAATCATTGAGTAACAACCCAAGTGCTGTGGGCAGGGAACCTTTCACTAGAGCATGCTGCTCAAAGCCCCATGGGCCTGAACGCTTCCAGGTATGGGAGATCCCCAGCTTCTCTGGGCAACCCGTTCCAGTATCTTTGCCACCTTCACAGTGAAAACGTTCAGGAAGCTCAGAGATGGGAAATGAGTTACAGGGAAAAAGATGTGGTAGCCTGTACCCCATGCACACATGTGGTTAAACTTACACACGGCTGGGTCTGACATTTCTCTCCAAAAGTCTTCCAACACGAAAGCAGAAAAGGTCTAGTGAAAGGAGATATACACTGAGCAGTGCTCATGGAGTAGATACAATTAAGTTTTCTCAAGTGTGTAGAGTTCAATGCATGATGCATGTGCAGAGGGATGCCTTGTCAGATGGCAGGTGTAGGCTTAGAGGTGCGTGGTCTTTGTGCCAATGCACAGGATGCCATCTAGGCCACTAAGAAAGAAGTCTGGATGCAGCTGTTGCATGCAGCGAATAATTTTCACCCTGGCTAGTTCACAATACACTATTTTTCAAGACATATGAATTTTTTATTATTACTATTTTTTTACTTTCATCCACACTAATTCTTTTTTGAACCTTGATCCACCTTGAAATGTAATTCCAAGCTTCATGACATCTGTATCTAATTAAAAGTCATCATTATGTTGCCTAAATGTTAATGCTATTGGACAGATTTACTAAGATAACACTTCAATTCCTCAGTGATCCATCACATTCATCAAAAATTGTGAGGAACACAACTACATTCCACTTTTAATCATAGCCTCAGCCGAGGTGAAACTACATTAATGGAAGGTACATCTGTGCTAGTATTAATATTAGGAGACATCAGCCTTACACTAGTATTTTTAATATCAATAGTATATTTAACATCAGTAATCAATAAGAGTTGTGTTATTTCCAGATGTCTCTACATTTCCCTGTGGCAGAGCCCCTTTTCTTTTCAGAATGATTCTATTCAAAATGCCTATAAATCATTGACAGAAGATTTGGCCTCTAGAGTAATAATTTGTCAGAAGCAAACAGAACGGTGAATTGAGGCACTTTTGAGATTCACTATACAGTCTTTAATTTAATTGAAAACAGTTTTGTCTGCTTGAGGATCTGTTTATTAGGGTGTCTGTGCCTTATGGGCACACAAGGCTCTATTTTGCCTATGTTACACAGCTATAAGGTAGGAATACCTGGAATTTCCCATTCTTTTACTGTATTTTAAAGACAGGTACATGAAAAACTTCAAACATTGTGATTGTTAGATTACAAAGAAGGTTATTTCCAGTGGGAATTTTAACTGTGCCATAAGTGAAGGACTTGAGTATCAATTTTACAATATCCTTTCACTTAGAAACCACTTTTTTTAAAAAAAAAAAAGTTCTGCATTTCATTATACTGTAGTTCTGGCTGGTTTGTTTTTTTTTTTTTTTCTTGCTTCTCCTCCCTCCCACCCTTGCATTCCTCCCCCAAACTCTTAATGAAACAGTTTATTGTGAAATTTCAAACTTCTGTATCAGATACACTGGCTGGATCCATCCCAACCAGAAGATCATTAGCAAGGCAGCAAATGCTACTGTGAACAAGTAACCACTTTAACAAGCCAGACTTAAGAATTTCAGCATTTGAAACCTTCAAAGCCTTTTCTCTATTTTTATTTTCGTCATGCTACAGCTACAGTTCTTGATCTGGAGTCAAAAGAAAGTGTGATACAATTTCCCTGGCCTCAAGCATAAAAATTGCTAACAGCATTGTGTCTCTATCATGGAATGCAGTATCTGTGTGTGTCTGTGTATGAAAGTAAGTTGACCCAAAAAAAAGAGATCAAACAAGAAAAGTGTTACTGTAGATATATTTTTCCTATGGCTAAAAGATTATCTGTCAAAAGAGAACATCTTTTGCTTTTAATTAAATATTAATATAAAGGAGAAGAAAAGTATCCCATTTAGCTGCTTTCCTCAAGCACCAAATACACAGCATGAGTGTATATGCACAAATTATATTATTTTCAGCAAATAGGGTTCCATAACAGGAATATTTTTTTAAGTGTTCATCCTAAATGTGAGCAAATGGTAACAGACGGAGTGGCAATTCTACATCTCATTAGTTTGCATACTGCCTCGAAGGTTACAGACAAACTTAATTTCAGGCGTCCGGTACCCTCATCCTCCTCAACACACAGATTCAATTAAAATCCCTTCCTTTCCAAGAGCAGCTTTCACAAAGTAATGGATTCAACATGTTATCCTGTGGGTGCCTGAATCAGAGCTGTTAGACTGCTAAAATGAGTATGACATGCTCTGGTGTTGCCATATGTGAGTCCACCTCAGCATCTTTCCAGTTCAGAGATTATCTGCTAAGTTTACACATGGACTGCTCAAACACTCAACTTATAGGATGAAAGCTTTAATTTTCCAATTAGCTTTGGCATAGAATACTTAAAGCACAAATAGGTTAAATATTTAGGCAAATTTTTCAAAAAAATAATAATAAAAAAAAGACAACAAAAATAAATTTTCAATACTGTGTGACTTTCTTTGGTTAAATAAATTGATAAATGCAGAGTGCTATTGCAATGATTTCGAATACCCAGCTAAAAAAACCTCAAGCCAAACGTGGAATTGTAGAAAATATGCACAGACTGATTTCTATGTTGCACAAATTTAGAACTGACTGCGACAAGCTTCCAGCTGAGCCTTACTGGCCACACAACAGTCTCAATGCTGCAAATCATTATTTCTCACAGAAATCAGCAGGACTCCTGATGTGAGAGCATGCTCTCATTTGCATTAAATATTTGTAGAAGGCAGTTCCTCAATCAGATGTTACATGTGATAAAAACATGTTGGCCTCATCTAGGAAATGCATTTATATACTTTGGGGCCTCTGCAGATTTGTTTTATCCTCTGCAGTGTTTGACGAGCAGCTAAGTGACCTAGCAATACTGGCCTCACGCTTGAAGCCTTTCAAACTTTCAGTGAACCTCTGATTAGAGGAAAAAAAGAAACAAAACAAAAGCAAGGAGGAAGAAGGGGTATTCAGTAGCACAGCATCCAGGAGACCTACATTTCAATTCTCACTTTCTCTCACCCCCTGTACTGGCAAAGCTGTTGAGGCAGCTGTTCAGCGTTGCTGCCATTCAGCAATGACCTCCACACAAAAAGCTGGTGGTGCTGATGAGAACCAAACTGCGAATTCCCTCTCAGGCCTTGACAGTGATAAGGATGGAAGGAGGCTCCCTGGCAGCCTGAGATGCTAGAAATCCTATCTCAGAGTCCAAATATTATGTTTATGTCAGTATTGCTAACATTTGCTGTTTCACCATGGGTCTTGGTATATGCATTTCTTTTAAAATCCCTATCTTCTAATGAGGTGATTATGTCACAGCTCTAACTTTCAGCTCCAAAGCTCTCCTTTCTGATTATAATGAAATGGTAAAAACAGGTTCAAATCTGTAAAGATGTAACAAGTTTAATTTTTCTTTTTACCTAATTTGTGTAAAAATAACTATGAAAAAAAAGCAACTGTCCCCACTTGCTATTCAAAGCCACTCCCTGCCCTTAAAATAAATATTTAAACATAATTTCTTATCTATTAATGAATTTGAGAAAAACAGCATTCTCCTCTTGTTATTTTATGTAAAGAGGAAAAAGTTAAATTAATCTCTTCCTGCTATTCCTTCTTTCTCTGTATTTCTTCATTTCAGGACCAGAACCTTCTCTTAGAGATAGCTCCAGTATTTTTATAACTTGTGTCATTTTATGTTACTTCATGTAAGTGAAAGGCTTTTTGTCAACATTTCTCAGGAAAAGGGCTCACCACCCATCAGAAACACGAACCTCAAATTAGGTTCCAATAATATAGTGTGAGTTTGCCGACATTTCAAAATATTTAAACAAGTTTTGATACCATGCTGGTTGCCAAGGGACATTACATTTGAGGAGACTTTCCCTGTTTTTGCTTTAACAGTCCAATAATATTTTACACCTCTCCTGATGTGCAGTACTGTGACAGTACTTTTGCAAAATTTATGAACGTGACCTGTTTTATTTGATTATGAAGAACTACTCAGAAGAAAAGCTTTCTTTTTATGGCAATTTTATTAGCTGTAAGTGATTGTAAAAATGGTAGAATTTTTGCTGAAAAAAAAATCCCTAAAATTTAATATGAGAAATTTATAATGAAAAGTCTTTGCAATAAATCAAATCATACAGGAATTTTGGGGGTTTTTTTGTGTGTGCGTGGTTTGTTTGTTTTTTTGTTTTGGGTGGTGTTTTTATTAGGAAACAAAAGAAGACCTTTTTGTGCCTTGAAAAATACCTACATTTCTTTGTGCTGTAAAGATCAGAGGGACAGTCAGAAAATAAAAATTCTAAAAAACTAGTTTTCCATGTAGTGTCCACAAACTAGAGGAGTTAGAATAAAATTAGAGGAAAGCCCTTGTGATTTTCTCAAACTTTTTAACCTACCTTTAAACAGTATTTCTATTCTGAGCAGAACTATGTGAGCAAAGTTCATGCTCAGAGATCATGATCAAAGTTCTATGTAGAATCATTCTGGCAAGGATTATGTTAATGTATACACTAGTTTACTGAAATAATTGTCAAATTTCTACAGGAAGTGTTAAAGGGGAGTAAGATAATAATGACAGATATTTATTTGTAAACCAAATAAATTTATATTTTTTAATACTGATCACAAACATATGGATCTCTCAACAGAGAGGAAGACAGACACAGAGACTTTAAGTCAACAAATCTGAAGTTGCTGTGCCCTTCTGTCAAAATAGTTATAGCAGATATTCCCTTGATCCATTTGATATAAAACCTAACCCAAAGATTAATGAAAAAAAATCAATTTATAGCATAATCCTTGAGTGTTCTTCTTATTATAAAGTTCCTGCACTGTAAATAATCTCTTTTCCAACCTGAAACAATAGTAGCACAGTATATGAAAAATTCTTACTTCCAAATGATGTATTTTTTGATCTTGACAAGATGTAGTGCAATTGCCCTCCACTACAGGAAAAGTTGGCTCAGTTCTTTTTCCAATCAAGTGTTTTCTAAGGATTTGGTAGTTTAATAGACATAAGTAAAAATATTTACTACACTGTTTAGAATTCCTGAGCTGATACCTAAATCTAAAGGTTTCAGCTTCCAGACTCCTCACTAAAATAGGAGAAAAAACAAAAAACAACCATCCAAACCAACCAAACTAAAAACCCCCTAACAAACAAAAAAGATAAATATGATCCGCATAAATATAGTATAGTATGTGCTACAAAAACACAGCATAAATATATTTTATTTTTAAATATTCATTTATATATGAGTTGAATTTCTGACAAATGCATGTCCTTGTAGTCTGAAGACATAGGCAGCCACATGCTGTTACATGCAATCATCTCATTTGAAAATCTCTGTAATTCCTGCTGAAACACACCTGTTGCATCCTGGGGTCCTTCTTTCCCTAATCATTCAGGCATTCAGAAGCAGTCCATGGCTTCCTGCCAGCACAGATGGAGCATCTTTTTTCATCCAATAGAAATTAAGGCTCAAGGAAAACTGCTGCATGCTTAAGTCTCACTCTGGTTGAAAGTCATTGAGCCATAGCGAATCTTGAGGTTAAACTGGAGAGAGCTCCAGGCTACTCTGGTCTAGGCATAATCAATAACACAGGCAAAAAGTGCATGTTTTAGGTGCTATTTTGCAAGGTATTTGCAGACAAGGATGCGCCGCGTTGCCTTCCCTCGAGCCACCCCTCTTCGAGGGAATCTGCGGCTGTCCTGCAGCGTCCCTGGCCACAGGGGTCGGCCACTGCTGGCAGGAGCTGGCTGCTGTTATTGCTGTGCTGTCCTTCCCGAGTGGGGAAGGGGGCTCGCAGAGTGTCAGCTGGGGAGGCGCCGGAGGCAAAGGAGGAGGGAAGGGTCTTCGTGTGGGTTCCAGCAAGATGGTTCATTGTGGAGGCTCCGGGGACGAAGACACTGGGAAAGCTGAAGGAAGGGTTTATAAGGGGAACAGGGCAACCCATCAGGGAAGGGCAAATGGGCGGAGGGAAACTTGAGGGACAACCGGGGAACAAATCGGAACTGGGGAAGGAGGGACTGGGTAGGGAGGAACCAATGGGGTGTCGAAGTGAACAGAACTTTCGAGAACATAATGAATATTTAACAGGGGACATCCATATTGAACGGAGAACATACATAATAAACAGGGAATACAAACACGACTGGGGAACACACATATGTGGCAGTGGTCCAATGACCACGAGGGTGCTGCAGCCCTCCAGAGGGCTGAGGCACCGCCACAAGGATGGTTCTAGAGAAGTGTCCTGAGAAATAGGCAACAGAAGTATTTTGAACCGAGACCTTAATCCCTTCTGTTTACAGCAATGCCAGGTGACGAAGTGACAGTCCCATTCATGACTGTCACCCATGCGAAGAAAGCATCAGACAAGCCTAAAGAAATATGAAGGATTCCACTCAGAGCTTCCTGTATGCTTGCAAGATAAGCTCAACACTGAGCTATAGCCCCTGATCACATTTCCATGAACAGAGAAGTAAAAGTTCTGGCTCTAACGCAGCAACTAAGAGAAAAATGGGTGAAATTCTTCTGATACTAATCTCAATGAGATCGCTTCCATTTATTTTCATGGGACCATAATTGTACCCACCCCGTGGTAAAGTTAAAAGAAGAAACTATGTTTAGTGTTAGTGAGTCCTAGTCTATATTTACTTTCATATGCCAAGTTAGAAAACCCCAAGGAGTGAGGTATTAGTTAAGAAAGAAAAAAAATAAAGCTAAGAGAAGTAAACATGAATGTAACAAAGATAATTTTTCATGCACTGTGTTTTCAAAGAATGAAATGCTATTGCAAAGATACTTACATAGTAAGCAAAAATATTTTGAAATCAGGGTGTAAAGGTAATAAGCCCCTCTCCTTGATAATCATCCTTAGAATACACAAGTGAAGCTCTCAAAGTTCTAGCAAAATTCTCAATATATACCCCTATCTCATCTTAGTATACAGAAATAAATCAAAGTAGAAAGTGTAGTTTTCTCATTCTTATTTTCATTTAAGGAATATGTTTGAAGACTTTATGAAAAGAAAGTTCTTATGTGCACAAGTATTTGATATCATTCCTCTTGTAGATATTTAAAGTGAGGAAGTGAAATGACTTAACGGACATTTCTTTGAGTACATGAATTGGTACAGAACTGAAAGAAATAGTCTGAAGTTTAGACAAAATATTTTTTCTGAAAATTAAGGAAACCATCTAGATACTTTATGTTCTTGAAAGCCCTAAGAGGCAGTCAGTACTTTATTACTTTACAAAATTACAGAAGCAGCTCAAAATTATGAACATTTTTAGTTCCAGCAGTCAGCTTGCACTAGCTGGGTTAAATTAAAACATAAAGTTATTATTGATGATACTTTTGCACAGAAATCTACTGGTTAGGGTATTGCACAGGAAATGTTGAAAATTGCCAACAGGAATCACTTGACCCAATGGACAGGGGAGAATCTGGTTCAGCTGTGCCTTCCTGCAGCTGGCTAGAGGGCCCTGATCCTTCTCTTCAGTTAATTCTTTAACAATTGTTCAATGAAAACAAATATAATGAGGGAACAGGCTTTCCAGTCGTTTGCTCCTGGCTGCGTGATTTCATCACTGGCTTTCAATAGCCAGTGATTAGGCTTTCAATAGCCTCAAAACAATCTAATAAAGCAGCAACACCCTGTTTTCTTATATTGCTGTCATGAAACTGAGTGGACTGGAGGAAAAGCAACTTGCTTAATATCACAGAAGTCATCTGTGGCAAAACAAAGTGCTCGAATCAAGCTCTCTTATTTCCTGTCATGTTAACAGCACCATCCTTCCGCTTCTTAGGGTATCTGAAAATGTTGTGTTCCATACAACTGGAGACAAAGCTGGTAACAGGATTTAAAAACTAATGATGGCCTTTTAAAAATAAAAATGCAACTGTTGTCCAGGGTGCCACTTTTTCCAGTTGATAAGAAGACCCTAGGATAGGTCTATGTAAAATACATACTAATGTGTGTTGAATTTAAAACCTGGTTTATTTCAAAAATCAAGAGAGAGTTTATCCAATTATAATTTACAATTCTGGAAGACATTATAAGAATATCAAATTTGATCCTGCTAGGAATTAAAAGAGTAATGGTAATGTTTATTAATATGCTGGTAATGTTTATGCTCTGGATAATGGTTATTAATATGCTGTTATTCTGTCAGGGTAGTTAAATAGAAAGAAGACAGCAACACCCCTGCTTGTACTTTCAAAATATGAGAAACATTAAAACAAGCAACATATTGCAAAATAGGGGAGAGAAAACATGGTGAAGAGAAGTCGAGTCCGAGTATAAGGTGGTTTTTAGCACCTTAAAGCAAAGCCTTTATTTAAGCAAAAAGATGTTAAAGTTGACACTGTCCCTCTAAGCAAGAAGTGTCCTCCATCTAAAATGCTTAATCGCACCCATCAAAACATAGTATTTCAAAATATCTGTGTAGAGGAATTATTTGTCATTTTTTTTCCAGACTGTCATCCCGATAAAAAGGTTTTGTTGTTTTTCAAACAATACTCAGACAGCATTGCTCAAGTTATTCAAGATGCAAATGGTGTTTGAAGCTTTAAAAACCATGAAAAACATCTATTTAAAAATGGTTAGCGTTGTCTACCTATCTCACTACATTAATCTTCTTCTGACTGTGTGCTTTCAGAAGTGGGAGAAAAAGCAGGCAAATATACAATCTTAAAGTAAAGTTCAGTTCTTAAAGCTAAGTTCTTTATTACTGACTTTTTCAAATGTCCTCTGAAGCCCAAATTAAGCCTATACAGAAATTCAAGTCTTCAGTATCTTTGCTAATATTATGTCAGTGAATATAATAATGGAGATCAATAATTGCTTTCATATACCTGCTTTTTGATTTAAAAAATTGTGGAGATTTTGCTTGTATGTCAATCACAGGATAAAATGAAAAAAAACAAAAGAGGGAAGGAAAAGTAAAGGACTACATGATTTACAATATCCTCCCTAATACAAATAGAAAAATTACACTGCAGGGGCTTGTGCTGTTTGCTATAGTTTTTCAGAATGTTCTCTAGGCCAAACCCAAAATAAAGCACTCTCTTATGAAAAAGAAATTAAACCGAATTTTTCTAGAAGTGATACCAGAGGGAATAGTGAAGCCAGATATTTTGTAATATAATGCAGACACAGAAAGAAAAAAAACAAAACAACTCCCTTCCCCCCCAAAAACCCAAAACAACCCAAACCAGACCAAATTTAAAAACCTAAGTTCTATTTTCTCTGCACTTGAATGAATCCAAAATTTGCTAGAATAAATTAGATATTAGTCCATTTAATAATGGAATGGAAGCTCTGTATAGCATTTATCCTCTCTTGGGGCTCAACTCAGCTTTTATCCAAATGATTATTCATGTATGTGAATGAAGATGCCAGATCTTTTACCAGCACCATTTTTTACCTGAATGAAAAACTGTCAAATAGTTGCATAATGAACTTAGGTCAGTAATTCCTTAAAGTACATTTTTAACAGCTTTTACAGAGAGAGGGAATGCAAAAGGGAGAAAGACCATTTTTGATGCTGCTTCAGCAGGCTGCTCAAGTTTCTTTTTATCCCAGTGTAATGCACTGCTATTTTATATGATTATAATGAGAAACAGACCACGGCACTGTCAAGAAACCGGGTAATGCATCTCTTATCTTGACTTCTTTAAACACAAGGCACTGGTAGGTGCCAGTTCCTCAAGAAAAACACAACTACTTGATCTCAGTCATAGTCATGCTGAAAAATGCCACTAATCATCTTATTATATTGGAGATATTAGAGAAACCAGAGATGAACTTCAAATTTGTCTATGTGATAATGTAGTTCATAGAATAACAGTGTTTGAGGTTAGAAGAGACCTCGGGAGATGATCTGGCCCAATCACCTTACTCAGTGAGGGCAACCTAAAGCCAGTCGTTGAGGACTGCATTCAGAAGAATTTTGAATCTCGCTAAGGAGAGACTCCACAGTCTTTCTCACAGAACTTGTGTCCCCCACTGCAGCTCTCTGGACAGGGGAGCCATCTCACGAGCTTTTCATTATCCCAAGGTCACGGCCCGGCAACTGAGAAGACTCAGAAGCCATCTAAAACATTCTTAAAGCTTCTAAATGTCACTATAATGGAGGTGGAGTGTTAAATGAGAAAATAAAATTAAACATGTCTTTACAAATTAGCAGTTAGAATTTTGCGCTGTAGCTATAAAGATGTTATGGACAAGAGTAGTGTAAATCCTGAACATAAGAAATTTTATTTGACTCAGGTAAAACCTTGTTCCCCCAATCTCCACATTTCTATTTTGCTTTATTTTGCATTATTACATGCTCACAAAACTGGAAGGGAACCAATATTTTTTTTAGTTCCACTGATACACTTGGGGAAAAAAGGAAGTAATCATGGGCTGGTTTTTTTTTTTTTTTTCAAATGTTCTTCAGGTCTGAAAAAGAAGAACCAAACATGATACTACAGCAGCACTGGGAACAGTTGCCATGAAATGGGGTTCATTATGCTAACTGATCAGTTTGACAGAAAAGGGTAGTTAGCATTTGGAGTCGATTGACAGGTTAGCAAGAAGAGAAGTAAAAGATAAAGCAAGTGGGTAAAAGATGTAATTTCATGATGCTGGTTTTTTTCAGGAAGGGCAATTTATGAGTTCCTCATATAGTCCCTGTTTGTGCCCTTCAACAAATGTAGCTGAATGAAATTGCAGGGGGTCAAAATGGTATCATATTCCCAGCGCAGGTAATTTCAGTGAGCCAGTTTACAGCTGCTGCTCAAGCTGTTGTGCAGGTGAGCCATGATCAAAGGGTGAAAATGGCACAGCTACTCCAAAGTGGCTTTGAAAGAAAAGCCATTGTCTTGTGAAACTATACACTGAGAAGAAGAGAGAAAGAGAGGGAGATGTAACTAATTCTTGTGGAATAATGAGGGTTAGCAGAAGGTGAGGGTGAAAAATTTGCAATGGACCATGAAACACTTAAAATCCACTAATCAAGGAAGTCAGACATGATTTTATTTTTTCCCCCCACAGAAGTTACCCCAATGT
The DNA here is from genome assembly GCA_013398855.1 of Mohoua ochrocephala. Classification (NCBI taxonomy): domain Eukaryota; kingdom Metazoa; phylum Chordata; class Aves; order Passeriformes; family Acanthizidae; genus Mohoua; species Mohoua ochrocephala. The sequence goes on along the minus strand of VZTA01002199.1, from coordinate 44,978 downwards.
TTTCCTTCCTAGGTGATGGCACCTCCAAGACCATAATTGTCAAATGATGGGTCTTGGTTTTGGACACATATCTGAAAAAGGAAAAAAAAAATAACTGAATGCCTATGTTTCCTCAAAAATGTTAAAAAAACCCAAACCAAACCAAAACGCAATGACATAAGATATTATTTCTCCATCTCTGTTGCTATATAATATTCTGGTTTTAAAAAGAAAGAAGGGAAATGTGACAGAACAGCCTTTATATACTCTACCATTCATTTAGATTGACTGACTGCTTCTTTCTAGTTCCATGGAAGTTATAATACAGACATCTGTTAGAATTCACTTCTTTTGCTTAAATATCCTAATTTCCCCAAGTTGCAACAAATAGACATTTTGTCATTGAACAGGGATTGATAATTAAGTTAAATTTTTGGCATGGTATGGTTATGGGTATAGTTGATGGGTCTGTGAATTAACATTCTGACTTTCAGATAATTGGTACAATATGCTCTGTGAGATTGGCACTGTAGTGCAGCCACTTAATGCAATGTTTTTCTAACATGCTGCTCTCTGTCTGTATCTGCCCTGTACCTTTCTTTAATAATTTCATTGTACTTTAAAACATTAAGTGAAATTATTTTTGATTTAGAAATTATTTTGGATCACAGAACAGGTATCTTACCTCCATATATTTCCTTCATTTCCTTTTACTAAAATGCAAAATTAAAATGAAAAAAAATTTTAAAAAAAAAGAAAAAAATGAAAAGTTTTAATCTTTTTTTCTCAATTAGTGCTACTGTAAACATAAGAAATGACATCAGCAAATTTATCAATTTTAAAATCTATTTAAAACTTTTTCAGTTTATTCAAACCTTGTAGAGAAGTATTGCCATACAGTCTTCAGTATCAACCTTTTTATCCTTTTTTTTGACAGGCCTTTATCTAGGGTTATATAACATAAAAAAGATACAGGGATAGGCTTAGACTTTAATTGAAAAATGGCATAATTCATAATTATCAGTTGCTCATTATTTAGAGTCCTTTTCTCTCAAGTATCTATGTCTCTTAGTAGCTGGATTGATTTATTTGAGGGGGAAAAGAAAAAGTTTGTTTTGATGCAAGTTGCAGTTCACCTTTAATAAATACTCATCTTAATCAGTGCAAGTAATAAAAACATTAACTGTAAAACCAAATGTATGTCTGCTTTTAACAAAAACATGCTTTTCATTAGGGAGAATGATTCTTCTGTTAATTTGATTATATCTCTTAGAGTTGGTATTATCTATAAACCAAGATGTACTGGTTATGTCAGTGTGTTTTCAAAGTGACAACTTGTGGCAGTATTAGACTGTAAAAAGGACTGGGGCCATCATCTCCAATGTAGCCTAAAAGTATGTAAAGAACTGTTAAAAACACTTTAACATAGGATAAATTCTCATTCCATTGTCCCAAAATGTTCCAAAGCGCTATTTAATATCCATGTATCTTCATGGGTTTAGCTCAGTTTTGTGAATAAATGAGGCTTCGGTCCATATTCTAGGTGCTAAAAGATACTGAGCTTTAACCTATTCCTATGAGAAATGTTTGGTATTGTCACATCTTCCTTGCTGAAGAATTTTGAAAGAAATTAAATTGGTCATTAGTCCGACTGTTAGCCTGGACTTTTTGCAGCCATTAAATTATATAAATGGTTGCTTTGTTTCATTATTATACCTGCATTCTTTGATGAACTGGCCTTTTTCGGTCTGAAAACTAAACAGTCTGCATGCAATGAAAAGACCATATGCAATGAGTAAATATTTATACATGGAGACTATAATGTTTCAATTAGAACGAAAAGGTCTCTTAGAACTAAACATTATTCAATTATAAAAGGGCAAAATAAATATCCAAATTAGTGTCAGACTTTCCATGTCAAACTGGAAGATTTCAACTTGAAACAGAGCAATAAGCCAAAGAAAACTAAAATGTTTTGTTTCTTGTTTGTTCTTGCATGACTGGATTTTCTTTATGTTTTCCTCAGTTTACATCAGAGTCAGCGGGTTTGTTTCATTAATGAGAGAGCAATTGTTTGTTTCCCGTACCAATAACATTCTGTTAAACAATTTCCCAAGCAGAGGACTGGTGCCTGGAAATGAAGATCCTTATCTGCCTCACTCTCATACAGTTACTCTGAAAATAAGGGTGCAAGCTGGAGACCAGTTGTGCTACCATGTGTTAAGTCATGTACTGTAAGGCTGTAATTGCCAGTGAAGAAATTTTAAGTCAGCCTCAATTATAAAAGAAGTTATTTAAACTAAAATACATCACGCAGCAGACTGAGCATGAACAATAAGATGTCAAAGCACGGCAGTTTAATCTTAGCTGTACACTGCTATCTCCATAGCTTCTGTCTTGCTGGGGAAGTAAGTAGTGTTTCTCAACATTAGCTATTTGAGCATGACTGTGGTTAGATGATTTTATAACTAAACCAAAACAATAGGGTAACATTTTTGACATCAGGACCATCTGTCTGTTCAGATTTTTTGTGTTGCATTTGCCCAGATTGGAAGTCCACAAGGTCCTCTACTTCTTCTGACCTAAACTGGCATAGAGGACTAAAGGCTAAAGGAATATTTCAAATTCTTATAAACTAATATTGGAAAAAAAAAGATAAGTAAGATATCTGGAAGATTTTAACAAGGATTTGCTTCCTGACCATGTAGGATTTCTTCATTTTGTTTTACCAGCTGAACAGTCGTTTTCTTAGACGAGACCATAGGTTTCTTCACCACTGAGGTCAGCTGTTGGTACTTTATGGCATTGTTCCCAGACACTGGAGGAGTCTAGCTTATTCAAACATGACACTTTAATTTGAAAGATGTATGAAATATTTTATATCTTTCCCTCTGAACAAAATCGTATGGCAAGTATTTTTTTATAAACTAATTCACAAAGAGCATTCTCTTCTATTTATTTCATCTGGAATCCTATCAGTTTTCTTCATAGTCCAGAAAGAGTTTAAAATCTAAGCCCAAACTCTGATTTGTGTTTCTTTATTACTGTTTTAGCATTGTTATATGCCTACCAGCTCTGCAATTGAGAAAATCAGCCTTGTCTTCCCATGGCAATTTCTAAAACAACAGACTTCCTCCAAACAGGCAAATTACAGCCACAAAAGGAAAGAGGAGGAAATGAAGACACATAAATCCTTTTTATCGCCCGTTGTATCTCATAGATTTAAAACCCGCAGCACTCTTTTATGGACAAAATGGAGCACTCCTTGCAGTGCTACACCTCCTCCCTCCTTTCATTCCACACAAGGCATGATAGCATGCATATATTGTGCAAACTACAAAGTCCTGGTTAGCTGGGGATATTTGCTCTAGGGTTTTGTTTTGGTTTTGTTTGTTTATTTGGTTGCTTGTTTTTTCAGGATGTGTTATGTACATCTGTTTCTAAGGTACTTGTTTTCCATCAGGCAGCTGTCATTCTCTTTCCTAGTCTCCATATCTAGCAATATCAAAAAGCTGATCAGGGAACAAAAGGAATCATTTACTTCTTCATGAGCTAAAGCTACACTTTGCTGTATTTCCCTCTGAAAAAAAATACTTTCACCCATAACGTTACGATCTTGGTAATTCATTACAAAATATTTTCCTTATTTTATACACACACAGCACTTGTTTTTATGTATGTCATGCATTCTTGTCATGTTTGGAGACACTCTAGCTTTCAGCAGTCTTTTGATGTAGGTATAATAAATTTGGATGCCATGCGCACGCTTGCTGGAAGTCCAGCTTGGTTCACTTCAGTTGCAGACCTTCAGTCTCAGTTAGTTTCATAACAATGCAGAAATCCTGCCAGATGAATCAGCAGTGATTTCTAATTTCACTGGTCCATTAGATACCTAGTGCCTTTGATAAGGTGAACTTGTGATGCATTTGAAAAGACCCAGCAGAAAGAGATTGCAGACTTAGAAGCACAGAAAGTTGTTGTGGTGTTTCTGATGACTTTAATTTTCCTTTCCAAAGGGAAACACTCTTTACTTTTCTGAATGACAAGTCACATCTATTGGCTTGCTAGACTTGAAGTAATAGGTGTTAAGTTCCTAGATTTAACTCGAGGTGTGTAAAATTACTGAATATTAATTGTTATTTCTCCAGCTTAAATTCAAATGCCATGCAAATATTTCAGCAACATGTTGTACCTTCTCTAAACATACATTTGCCTTGGCACACACTGCAATCTTTTGAGATTATGAAAATTTGCATTTGGCTTTTTTTTTCCTTCTCACTGGTCAGCTGGACATTATGCAAACTTCAGTGAAGAGAACAAACTAGAAAACAAGGAATTTCCTTCTCTATTAGTAAAGTAATATCCAGACTTTGCATAAACAAAAAACACAGAGCTGAAAAAATGCTGAAAAAGTGGCAGCATACATGGTCTTGAATTTATTATAGAGACACAGGCTTGGGATCAGAGAAAAGTGAAATGCATATAATGATGCAGACATATGAGCCTTCCCTTTAAAAATCAGTAGAAGTTTCAATGAGCTAATTTAGGAATAGGAGTAACTTTAATGCACACTGTGCTGAATGCCATTTTAATTTGATCCCTTTGGGAAACTTCCAACTTTTTCAAGTTCAGTTCCAGATATTTATGTGCCTATATTCAATTAACTACAACTACAATTTTAAGCTTTCCTTTCACATCTGAAGTTCATTTCCAGTGACTCTGTTTGTATTTAAGTTTTGTTTTGTGTGTTGGATGGTGGTGGTGTTGTTTTGGAGAATTTCTTTAGATTTTGTTGCATTTCCTGAAGTTTAGAAGGTTAGTTAGTCAGCTTTTTGTTTGTTTTCCCAACAGGTCATCTGTTGAGTGATTGCTTATTTAATTAAGTAGCAATTCTATTTGGTATCCAGACAGCAGTGCAGATGTTGGCACAACACTAATCAATATATAGGATGTTATTTGACAGCTTTAACTAAGGCTGAACAGTACTTACACATGCAATCTAATTTCAGACTGACCATAAAATAGCAGTCAACATAAGTAAAGACTGTAAAATAGAATCCCAGATACTGATTTATGTGGAACAGTATTTGTTTCTGCGTTCTATTAATGTCTTTCCAGTCTTTCTTTATTTTGATTGGTGGACATGAAGCCATGAAATCAGTTATAGCTTTTCTTTACTATTTTAATTGCTTTTATACTGTATCAGGAGATTTTTCACACCTACATAAACGCATAAGATACATGCAAACTAGAAGAGATTGAGCATTTGATAATCACTGAAAAGTCATGGAATCAGTGCATTAATGACTTGGGCAGCCCAATGTTTACGGCGATGGTTAAAAGACGCTACTTAAAGTTAGCTTATGAATAGAATAGTTCTTTCAGCTTTAAAAGTTTGGGGAATAGGATTTCCTTTTTGAGAAAGAGAGAGTTTTGGCTGCATCACCGGGCAAATGTTAATCTGTAATAATGCCACTTCTTCTAAAGAGAAGTGAATGTCTTACATAACAGCAAATCCTGAGTTCTTGAAATGAAATATTATTATTGTTATTTAGGTTAGTAAAATCAAAACAATCTCTTAACTGAAACAGCTGGGCTCAGGGGTCCTACTAAAGACACTACTATTTTACACTTTTTAATTAACACTCATTAAATTACATGCATTGCAGAACTGGAAAAAGGAATCCACAGAACAGTGTCCTCACTACCAAACAGAATTAGCCCCCCCTCCTTTTTTTTCACCCTTAATGCCGTAATTAACATTACAAAGTATACAGCTAGTAATTCTGAAGGCCCACCTTCATAATTTCTATTGCTTTTATAGGGACTAAAAGAAGTGGGTTCAAGCAAGCAGGGTGTGCTGCAATTACAAGTTTCCAACACATTAGGCATTGTGTTCCCCACACTTAAGCTTTAAATCAGTCCTTCAGCCTGACTATCTCTAGAAAATTCTGCATAAACTAAACAGTCCTGGAGACAGGAACTTCTCTACAGGCAAGAGGTAGATGCAGTAGTGGCAGGAAGAGAAAGCTCCATCTCCTGTCCCTAGGTATGAAGATGACCTCTCTAAAGATACATGTTATGGCAACTATTAACACCAGAGCCCCAAAATTCAGCACACTTTTGCCTTGACAAACAGCCTCTGATGGAAGTGTAGAAGTAAACTCATCCAGGCTGTTTGACTGAGACAATTCTAACTCATATAGTCTCGGTTGAAGGCTGCACAATGCACACAAAGCTGGTTGCATTTATTTTTAGTTCCTATCCAACCAACCACTAGAGAATGTGTGCAGATGACAAGTAGCTTCATAACAATGATTCCACAGGGAAAAGTTTTATTTGTTTCACATGATGTTCCACACTTGCATCTACATTTCTGGCCAATTTAGGTTATCGGCAGCATTTAAAATAGAAAACAACATTTAATAAAATGTACCATTACAATCTTAAAAGCAAAATTTAGAGAATTATAATTGCAACTTTCAGCAAGTGCAAATAAGTTTATTTTCTTATATGGCACCCTATTTTGACTAGAGGTTTCCTTCTCTAGAACTTTCACACTGTTTATATCTTTTGCATTAAAACAATGGTTTTTTATCAAAGCAAATCTTATCTTTAGAATTCTCAATGTCTAAATACAGACCTGAAGAGAATACGAAAACACTTGTCCCTTTACACTGTCTCAATATCATGATAAACAGCTGAGTATGCCTTACTGATTTCTAGGCATTGTGGTCTCTCAAGTGTCTGTTAGAAGTTTGGGATTAATGATGGCCTCAAAGATGATGTAAAACAGCAGCCACAAGTGATCCGAGCCCTGTGTTGTAAGTGAAGACAGCAGCAGAAGCAGCTCTGCTCAGGCCTGTGGCTTACGTGCCATTAATGTTATGCATAAGTTTAGGGATTCTTGTCTTACATGATTCACGTTTTGCTCAGAGTCACAGTATTCAAAAACTACTATAATATTGAAAAAAACCAAAACCAAAACCAACAATCCATGAGTATTGAAGTACAGTGTACTTTTTTTCTTAGTTCTTTTTTTCCCAGAATTACTGTCTATCATTTAAAGGGCGTATCTTTTGTCATCTAGATTAGCTTGACTTCATTAATTGCTGATTCTTGTGATGGTCTGAGAATAAAATTCTCTATACTTTTTAATCCTCATTTTAAGACTGCTTTTCCTTTCTGGAATGTTTGCAATAGTCAAACAAGTCCCTGAGTTCAAGAGATATGGATGAAACTTGGCAGCCTGAGATGTGCAGGAGGTCACACCAGATTAAGATTTTGTAACCTTTAGTTATACAGCTGCCATCCATTAAGTAGGATTAAGGATTGCAATTGTGCTCTGCTGAAGAAAGATGTTGGAAAAATATATGAAAGTATTATTCTTTTATTTTCTTTGGGTGCAATAAAACCTATCTACATCTGGGTGGATCCTTTCAGCTTCTTTTACATTTGGTGAAGACATGAAAATTCTTTATTACACTGATTATACAAGGAGGTTGGGGAATTGTCTCAGAACGAGACTCCACTTGGTCACACAGACTCCCCACTTTCATACCTAGTAACTGTCTTGTTCAGTCAGTGCTTACACAACTATAATACACAAAATTGATCACTGAAATACTCTGCAAGTTAGATATGCAAAAGTTGAAAATATTTTTTAAGCTCAGATGTCAGCTTAAGTTTCCATCATGGGTCCAGTAGCCATGGCCATCACAGGCCAGTTGGTACTGTGCTTCTTGTTGAGGAGACTCAGAGATCCCTCACCCAGACTGCAGAATTTCCATTTAACTTAACCAAAGACAAAACCTTAAATTAGGAGCCTGTCACACCTATAACTTCTATTATCATGAATGCTGCACCAATTATTTGCAAACTCCTTTTTGTCCCAGAAAAATAGAAAATAAAATAGTTCAGTGTAACTGAAAATTAATTTAAACAAAGGAAAGATTTTAAGTCACTCTTACAAAAGGCTTCTTTCATAAGAAACAATATAAAATGCTAGGGATCAGGCCTTACAGGTATTTTATAAATTCAGATTTGCTGAGAAGATAAATATAATATACCATCTACCCGTTTAAAGAAAGGGATGGAGGGGATTTGCACCTTGAAATGCCATTTAAGGAAAAAAAAAAAAAAGACATAAAATTAGGACCATTGAATTAAAACATTTTTGCCGTTTCTCTTCAAAAGGTACATATTTACTTTTCATTAAAATGTGTACAGCCCATAAATATTTTTAGAAATTTGGGACTCTTCTTTATCTTCAAAGTCACATTAAATGTAATTTTACTCTTGCCAGAAAAAATGTAGATGGTTTAGAAGAATCTGTGCCATACTCCTGTTCATGAGATTTGAGTCACTTTTCTTTTATATCTTTTCCCCTAACCTTTGATAACAGAAATAAATAAGTTCCTCCTGAAGAGCACTGGTTCACAGAAGTCTTATGAAATAGAGAGAATTTGAGCATTAAATTTTAAAATTACTAATATAACAGTTTCTTTAGCAACCAGTATAAGTATAAAGTGGTAATTTTATGCATCTGAATTGCATAACATTGACACAGGGACTGCATGTAACGAGTAGCCTTCCTTTTCTCCTAAGAATCGACTATCTACTAAAATTCCTCTACATAAAGGAGGAATTTGGATGTGAGGTAAACCTCATGAAGCAGATCTGTGGTTTTAATTCAGTAGATGAGAGCATTTTTAGTCCCTCTGGTTTGGGTGCAGATTCTGCCTTTTCTGCGCTTGCTTGTTCATTTGATGATATTATAAATGAATGGGGAAAGGATCAAATACGTCCAATGGCTGTAATATGAGGACCATGTGTACATTTTCTCTTCATTTGAGTAGGAAAAAACAAAAAGCTTTTCTTTGATTTCCAGTAATTAACCTTGCCAGACAGACCATGAAGAGTAAACAGGCAATCTGCAGTCAAGCATGCAGTTGCCCTTCTATAGGGTCATGTGTTGAATTTCTAAAAAGAACAATCACTTACTCCTCAGGAAATCTTGTTCAAGATATCGTAATCAGGAGGAAGGTAGAGAAGAAATAAATCTAATCAATGCATGAAGGTTTTAATTAGTGTCAAGAGTATGTATATCTCTTGATGTTTTTTTTCACATTCTCAGGTAAGACTAGGAAAGACGGATCTGTTTGAAGTATCTTTCGGTTTTCTTCCCATCCAGAGAACACGATATCTCAAAAGAAAAAAGGAAGTCTGAGGGACATTGTCATCTCAGATTTTATATGAAAGGGCACCTCAGGGTTTACGTGAAAGGTCCTTGTTCAGAAGTCACTAACAACAATCTACCTCATGCATAAGAGGGGTGGGGATAGGAGCCACAAATTTCAGAGAAGTTATGTTCCACATATTAGAAACAGGACACTTCATGGCTGTGTCAATGTCAATATATCCTGGGGACTAAAATTAGTGGATATGTAGCAAGGAATTGTTGATGCTAAAAATCTCACTTGACAGAAGGTAAAAAGTTCAAGTCTCATACTTTTCTTCCTTTTTGTTCTTCTTTTTTTCCTGATTCACACAAGTTAGTCTGATGCCCATTTGCAACTTTGTTCACTAAACACATTCTTGGAAAAACCTTCCAATTCACATTCATCTAAATGAAATTCTGTTCTTCTGTTTTGAAATGCTTCCACATTATGCTCTGATCTCAAAATCTGTCATATGGAGGTGCACCATAACACGTGCAGGGACCTAAACTCTTATAGGGCCATGATCTGAAATCATGCTGCAGGTTAATAACTGAAATAAAGGAGATTCACATGCTGGCTGGGGCTCATCTGGCCTTAATTCCATCTGTAGCCTGGTGGCTAATGCCATATAACATCTAAGTAAGACTATTCTGGTAGCAATTAGGGTAGGAATCATAGGAATTTTGGCTGGATCGGACCTTTGAACTTTTGTGTTGTGAGTCAAGTTTTAACTTCTAGACCACTGTGGTAGCAGCAGTCATGGTGAAAAACACTTTATACATATGTTCATTTAGAACACATAACTTCAGGCATACGATTCTGATAAAGAAGACATGTAGTCCTTCAAATTAGTCTCTAAGTAGAAAAGAGAAGAATCAAATTAAGCTTGGGTTCCTTTTCACTGCCTTAAGTAACAAGAGGATACAGTGGGAGAACTGTTCCCACTCGAGCTCCTGTACTTTTTATGGTGTTGAAGGATAAAGATGGGACAGTTATAATATACTATGTACTTGTAATGTAATCTCCATGTAATTATTGCAGGCTTACTTTACTATCAAAACAGAAAATCGGAAATTCTTCATATGTCATTTATTTAATCTTGAAACAGCCATGACCAAAAAAAATCAGTCAGACTTTGGTATCCAAGGAAGTGACTAGTGGTATACAAGCAACTTTCCACTTAGTTTTATTGAGAGTAGTTGTCTGAAGCAGATTGTGACAAAGTCAGTGGAAAACACTCACTCAGCCATGCAGATACCTTATACTCCTCCTGGATGCTTGGCTGACCTGGATGAAGCATTGCAGAGTGTGCACTCACCATTCACCTGGTGTCTTGCAGCTTTGATTCAGTGTGCACAGCAAAATAAGTCCCTCAGCAGCGCTAGGTCCTTGTCCTTTCACAGCTGACAGGCTGCCTGGATGAGTCCCTGGGGCTGCCAGCTGAATCTCCAGCAGGCAGCTTACACCTGCACATCTCAGCCAAGCCCAGACAGAGTATTTTGGGGCATTTGCCTTTTGTCTTCAGCCAGCTCAATCCAATGTCAGTGAGAGCTCAGTCATCCCTCTTGCTCACACAGTGAGACTCAGGAAGGTAAACTGCTAATGTGACCTGCAATGTGGTTTTTTGAGGAGGATACAGCAGAAGCTGGCAATCCTTGTTCTAGCATCACCATACTTCCCAGCCCACATGCGTGTAGGGAGAGCTTCCCTTGCCTCTTAAGGGATATTTCGTCTGTTCATGTGGTGTGTGTACTCTCACATCATTTCTAGAATGTAACTGCAAAACTCACCAAAGACTTCTTCTAGATCAGTCATATTTTACCCTGTAGAAACCCTGACCTCTCTTTCTGTCAAATGTAATTTATTTTTTTTTTTTCATACAGAGGAATTCCTAAAAAGAACCCCAGGAAAATGGAAGAAGGCGAGAACAAACGACCACAGATTTAGAACTAAAGAAATCAATGTACCAAGAGCAAATGAGGAAGAAAAGAAAAAAATAAATTGCTTATACACCACAGCCCTCATGTTTGTGAGAATAAATGTCCTAGCAGTATTACTCAAATTCTGCGGAAAGATTAATATGGCTCAAATATTAATGAAAAAAAATATTATAAACTACTAGGAAGATAAGTCAACACCGAAAAATGATAATATATATAAAAAATACATCCTCTTTTTCTGAATCACTGACAACTGAAAAATGACCTTGATTGCTTATGGATTAGCAGCCTAAGAAAAAGTACAAGGTGTACCCCACAAGCTATAAAATCATGCAGTACAACAGTAAGACCAGACTCTTTAATCTTTCATCATGTGCAATAAAATTTCAATTCGGTGAACTTCCATTTTTGTGGTATGAACAGAGATTTGAAAGGATACAGATACAAAACAATGTTTTAAGTTAGAAGAACACATTCAGAACCAGAAAAATCTTTATCTTGAGGAGCATCTTGAGAAATGAAGCACTGATCAAAAAAGATCAGATAAATGTCATAAGATACTCGTAACTAAAAAGTTGCTGAAGGAGTGTCTGTGTTTGAACATGTCTTAGTTGCCATGATAAACATTTTGAGGAACTGATTAGGTAGGCTACTATTACATTTCTGATAACATTAGGTGCACATTAAGTGTACATCTATAAAAATACTTATACATGTAATATCTAAAGGGGCACACATACACATGCATGCTACACACATACACTTACACATGCACACTTGCATAGAGCAAACTAAGAACAAGAAATTGATCACTTTAAGTCACTGCCAGAAATAACTTCAGAAAATTAATAAGGGAAGTGACAGTGTAGGACGTAAGCACAATAAAGTCCTGAGGAGTAACAAAGATATTGGTAAAAATGTCAGGATCTACATTTAACAGTAAATATACACTATATTTATATATTCATGTGTATCAAATATGAATATCTTATTAACTGCTTGGGGGAAAAAGCCAAGCGAATTTCATGTCACATGATAAGGATTTTCCCACTTCATCACTATTAAGAGGCCAATAAGGGGCATCTATAAACGTTACAGTTGTAATGCTATCAGATCTAGATAATGCGCTTTAGACAATTTTAAAAGAGCTAGCTGCTGGAAGCTTTGGAAGATAAAGGTCAATTTCTGTTAAGTGTCTGGAACTGATGAAATTACAATTGCCTGAGAGAAAACCAGCATGGTGCCAATATCTAAAAATCATGAATAGGGTGAGTTACGTCATTAAAAACTCTCAAATTAAGTCAGTTAGGCCATTATTGTTCTGACACGGATCCCAAAATTATGGCAGAACTGATGCCAAACTTGGTTTTCTCTCTCTTCAATATTTCCTTTTACCAAAGCTTAAATTTGTTTGTTAGAAGTAATTGAATGATGTTTTATTTCAAATATTTAAAAGTAAAAGTTTAAGGAAATTATTCATATGAGTGGTCTGATGGTAGATGAATAAATTCATCACAATACATATCATTATTCAGGATGCATTATACTTCAGGCTTTATATAGACATGAATTGTTAATATATGCTTTCAGCAAGTGATGTTACACAATATGCAGTTCTTAGTCTGCCTCCAAAGTTTAACCTTTTTATCATTTACACAGAATGAAAACAGTCACTGGTGAAATTAGAAGATGATGGTTGTGAAAATTATATTAAAAAAATAGGTTAACAGTATTAAAAAGTCTGCTTTTCACAGCAAAATATGCACTATTAGCATTTATTTTACTACAGTCTAAAATCAAGTTCTGTATCCCAGAGGGAAGAAAGCAGATAATGCTGGACGTGAAAAGGGTATCTCAGAGAGTAATCCTAACAGAGGTATAAAATATTGATTAACAATGATATAAGGAGTGCTCTCTGTCTTCTAGACCTAGACATGGAAAAAATGTAATTTCAGATTGATAAATGAAAACACTAGCAAAATTATTATTGTCACTGTCTCCTTTTTTTTTTCCTTGTGTAAGAGAGCTTTAGATTTGCTCTTTTGTTGAGTAACCAAGACAGCCAATGAAACTAGAAATCTAAGAAAGGACCATTGTTATCTTGTGTATGCAGACAAGTCAGTGAAAGTTTCTTTGCCACACATTTGATGCAGTAATGTTCAAGACAGTGAAACAAACAACCCCAAAAAATTGTGAGGAGGGTAGGCTCACAATCAGAATTAACTGAGAGCAGATGTTGACAAGGGAGTTAATCCAGGTGACAGAAACTAAAGAGCTTGAATCATTATTGACTGTTGGGTCTGCCATGGGCACTTTGCCCAAACAGTAAGCCAGAGACAGATAATAAGATGGAGCTGTGAAGTATATGGTCTGCTTCAAATACCTAGGGACTGGATTTAGATTTAGAAATACTGCTGAAAAGAATTTGAAATGTTTCTTAAGAATGATTTTTTGGTAAAGAGGCTATGTATAATTTTGGTTTGCTGTACTGGAGAAAAAAGAACCAGAGCAGAAGGTAGTAATCTGTGGATTTTCTGGTAAGAAAAGAAAAAATAAAAGATATATCAGAAAAGAAGTGTCAAAATTATTTGAACCATAGGTTGTGATTTAATACTTCCAAATTTTGTTTCACAGATTAGTAGCTAGATACTCAGAATGCCTTTGCTTCCCAGATACAAAGAACAGGACCATGCAACTTGCAGCTAATGTTACACTTCGGCTGTGCTTACCATTTGGGATAAAATTTAGGTTGCTCCATGTTGTAGCTACATTTATTGTATCTTCAGGAAACTTACCAGGACTGTTAGAAGAGAGCAGTACATTTAACCTGTATTGTCTTCCTGCAGCCTCGCTTAGAAATGTAGACTGATCATTATTTCATATTACACCCCTTCTTGTATTAGGAGTTCACATCACAAGTCAGAATCTTCCATACACCATTGAGGGGCTAATATTTCCATTAAACTACCATTCATTTCCAGATTTACTGCTCAGTACTTGGAATGTCAGCCAGCAGCTAAACTGTGGTTTAATAGTGTGCAAATAGAATAAAATCAATACTAGAGAAACCTCTGACTTTGTGATGTCAACTTTAATCTTGAATCAGTTATCTCAGATTTTTTGGCATAACTCAAATAGATTGTGCTAAGGCAGAGAGCGGTACCTGAGAATTTATGACAAGGTCATATCCCAACAGTGTCAGGGACTTTCCAGCCCTGCCTAGGGCACTTGCAGAACATCGACCTTTAAAGCTTCTCCCTGTTTAAACTATTTATTGCCTGAGGTGTGAGAGGAAGCAGAGAAGGGAGAACATGGAAGTGTGGGACAAAGGTCACAGCTCTGGAGACCTCTAGTATGTGCTTTTGTTGGTTTTGCCAATTTATAGGAAAAAGCAATGAAGTGGATAAGGTAGAAGTAGTCAGAGTGTGTTGAGACATAGGAAAGATGTTGCTGATGTTGCATATATATTTTTACTGACCAAAAAACCATTTCTACTGTAACATATCTAATGAGAAAGTACAAACATTGCCTTATACAAGTAGCCATGCTCTCAGGAACCACACTATTTCCAGAGCAAATGTCAAACAAACCTTACCACTTGAAATTTTACTGAAAAATATAATTTAAAAAATATTCTACTAAGTCTGTTCCTTCAACTCCTCATTTGTTTAGTAGAGTGACAGCACAGTCCATGCCAGCTAACTGAAGCACTTCTGGCTGTGAGTACATTGCTATTTCTTTCCTTAAGCCATGTCCTTCCAGTGATAGATCCTTTTTAGGATGCCTTTTACAATGAAAGAGACATAAAATATTAGCAGTATTTTTATAAAAGGAAAGCAAAAATAATTTTTCAGTTGTATTCATGTGTGAAGATTATGCTAATGCAGGAAAAACACAGCCCTTATTACAAATCTCTAGTGTGATCAGATCTGAAGTATTACATCTTATTACCTCATCATCAGAAAATTATATTGTCTGGATCTTAATTCCAAAAGGCTTTGGAGAGACCCGGGAAACTACAGAAATGGAGAAATAGGTGAAAAATGCAGGAAAAATTAAGTCAAGGAGCAATGAATAATGAAATTGCAAGAATACATAGCAATGCAGAAATACGGTGAGATATTAAAAGTTGCAAACATGGATTACTAAGAGTACTTGAGGCATAGTCAAGTGGAACACAGCTGAATAAGCATGAACTGAGAAGGCACCTTGGCACCAATTTCTGTTACATTAATAATTCATTTCCCACAGGAAGTGTCTTTAATAGACTTGTGGTACCACTTACAATTAAGAAATAATTGATCTTTGACAAAGGTTCTCCTTCTCTGTTCCATCCAGTCATTGAAAAGATCTATGGGCTCAAGCAGCTCTGCTCATTTACACCAGCAGAGAATTCAGTCTTACTACCTGCATCATGAAGATAAGAAAGGAAGGAAGAGAAGCATGATGCAGAGCATGGAAGGGATTTGTGTGGTGTAAAGTTCAGTTTAATGTTCTAAGTCAGACAGAAGGAGATGAACAGCATGCACACTCTAAAACAGTGCTGTTCTACTTCATTACTTTACGTTATTTTAGAAGAGATCTTTGTTTCAATCTAGTAAATAATTTCTATAATTTCAGTTAGTATTTTTGATAACATACCATGACTCCACCCTCCTCATCATGAAAATTTAAAGCACATTTTTATCAGTCTGCTTGCGAATTCAAAAGATGCATCAAGATTTTCTCTAGTTTACAATTATGTTGTAGCTTCCAGATATACAGCATTAGTCTGGATAAGGGTTTCTGCTCTTAAACTGAAGCAGCTACAATCAGAAATTTCACACTACTTTTATTTTGTTTTGTTTTGTTTTGCTATAAACAGACTATGTCCAAAATCTTGTATGACATTTAAAGCCTACTACCTGAAAATCTTTATTAAAAATAGGAGAATTTCTAGTCTGGGTAGATTCATTATTTTTCTGTTTTGTGTGACTCTGAAAGATTTTTTTTGAAGTTGATGATTGAGCATTAGCCATCCAGACTTCATGCAGAGCACAGTTTCTTTCACAGAGAAATGCTGACAGAGGTTTTTATTGCAAAATGCAGAAATGACATTTTATTCATTTATAGTCATTTGAACCTGCAAGAGAAAATACTTAAAGAAAGCAAATATACAAATAATTGATAAATCATTTCAGTTCTACGAAAGGAACATTTAAAGAAAATGAGACACTATATCCTCTAACAATTTTATGTTACTTTTGCATGAAATCAATCAGTCACAAAGTGTGCTAAAAACAAACCATGAGTTGTCACAGAGCCATTCATCCTACTACTGTTACACGACCATATTTTCAAAGAGAGGGATGTAGTCGGTATTTTCATATTCATGTAGACACTCTTGGGAAGAAAAGCTTCTAGGAAAACCAAAAGTAAAAGAGGACATTTCTCTTTTCAAGTCTTCTTGGAGTAAAAGCCAGAGACATTTTATCAGGAAAGTAAGACAAAATATCTCAATATTGTGCCTCTGCAATTTCCCTCCCTCTCTTCCCACAGGAGTTCTTCCCTTGGTTTTGGCTCTCCCTCTTTGGGTTCTGTAACAATTTGTCATTTGGCTTCACATTTTTGCTGGTGTCAGTCACTGCCCTAAAAACCCACATCAATACTTCCAAGCTGAGAATTCCCTTCACTTCAGGGTGTGTAGAGACCATTGGAAGGTAAGTAGAATGACAAAGGGTATAACACTAAAAATTGACATATGTTTAAAAAAAAGAAGTCTATACTTGCTGAGAGCTTAATAGTGTCAGAGGATGGCTCATCACTTGGCAGGACTTGTCAGAGGCAGCGCCAGGTGACAAGATGGAAAGCATGAGGAGAGCAAGTAAGGTGACAACGTGAAATTGTTGAGAAACACAAGCCTCTATATTTATGACCTTTTTTTTTTCCTTCTTCCTTTTTTAAACCCCTGAGAGATCTAATGGCAATTCTTATGCACAAAATCCTCTCCCTCTGGCAAAACACACAGTGCAGTCCAACACAGCAACATCCTCTTCAGCCCTGGCACTGTAGAGATACTCATTTACTCTGCTTATGTGAACAATATATGAATTGCCTCTCTGCAACTAACATCAGCACATTTTTAATTGTTTGTTTTTCGACTTCACTCTTTTGCTTACATTTGTTGTAGAACAGTAGTAGAGTACGCAGATACCTATTTTTAGCATTACCTTTTCTAGAATATCCACCATCCTTCCCCTCTCAGTCTCTTCCAGTAACTAGAAGTACGAGCATCCAAAAACTCAGTGATACCACACCTGTGAAATAGTGGCTCAAAATACCCAGTAGTGCATGTTAAACACATGGGGGTGTGACTTTAGCTTTTTTAGCAAGTATCAAATATTTTTTATGGTCTCCACATAAATCTACTTCTGAACAGAAATTCTGTGTTCCAGCACAAACTGCCTCTGATACAGACCTTTTGTAAACTGCACTAAACCATGTGAACTGTTGTGTGGTAGAGGAACGGGAAATGAATTCTTTTCTCTTGTGATCTAAGGCAAGTGTTGAATTAAGCCACTGTACCTGACATAGTAGAGGTTAGACTTAGAGAAAATTTTTAGGCATCATCATTCAAAGTATTGAGGTCAGACTTTAAGAAAGCTTTCAGAAATTGTCACTCAGATTGGAATATTAGAAATCTAAACTTCTCATTTTAAGAATAAACATCAGTAGGCTTTGAAAATGTGGCAACTAAGAATGTGGCTAACTAACTTTAGCATGCAAGGGGTGTCTGGGCCACTAGGAAACTCACTGGCTGACATCTCACTTGATTTGGTCTTCAACATCAGCTTCAAGCCCAGTGATAGAGATTTGCAGTCTGAATGGCTCTACTGATTAGACCACTCGGAGAGCTGGAGATTTTCTGTAAGATTTTCCTGACCCTCAGGGTATTTAATCTTTCTGTTCCCACTTCCCAGAGCTTGCCCTCAATAACACCCTAGGCTTCAGGGGGAAAAAAAAGAAAAAAAAGAGAAGAAACACACATTCATTATTCCCTTTGCTGGAACTGGACTGCCCTGAAAAGAATGCAAGACTGGCAGCATCAGAGAGAATAAACAAGAGGGAGTCTGATGCTGCAGGCCAACAAGGAAAGTGCCTTTGCTCCCCCAGTGTTAACAAAGGCAAAGGACCCTCCACCAGATGAAGCAAAGTGTCCAAGAAAACAGAAAAACTGGCAAAGCTTGGATACAGGCAGAACATCAGCATCACTGACCCTTTTGAAAAAGTACTCCTTATGGAATGTAAGCATCTAAGAGAACCCTATTTCGTGCTACCTCATTTTGAGAAAACACTCCACAAGAAACAACGTTATGGAAACATTAAGTCTGCTGGCAGCAGGACAATACCCTGTTTCTGCTTGATGAAAAATGGGGGACATCAGACTGTCTGCTGATAATCCTGTCTTCCTTGTGCTGGAGATCCATTAAGAAATAAGCTCTCACAGAGGCTAGAAATAATCCTTCAAAAGGATTCATATAAAGAGTTACTTTCTAGAAGTGACTAACTATATGACCTCAATGGAGAACAGCTTGAGATAGTTTCATCCAAGATCAATGCACTACCTAAGAATGACAGGTAGGAAAAATAGCTTGGATAACTTGAAGGAAAGTGAGGCAAAGACAAAAAATTAGACTGCTCTGTAAAATGAAGCTTAATCAGAAAACGGAATAGCTTTGTAGAATCAAATTATCACCAGTGAAAGTATGGAAAGAGCTACTTACAAGGACTATGAAAGCAGCTGTAGGTATGGTGGTTGCTGTATTTAAATAAACATAGAAAAAATGGAGGCTGTACAAGTTAAGAACGAAGATTAAATTGTCAGAGAAACTAGGCTTCAATTGTTATATTCCTGAGAAGTGGCTAAACATGTCATCTTAGGGTTTTATGTGTTGTATTTTTAATGTTTCTTTAGTTTAAGAACAAAATCTTTTATCACTAAGCACCAGCCTTGCAAACTCACCATGAGGTCTAGAAATCAAAGTCAGCTTTTTCAGTTTCATGTAATATTACCAGTTTTGCAGTAAGAATTTAGCTGAGAATTCTGTTTGTCTGTAACCCAGAACTGTCATTTACATTCAGTCACAGGTAGATAATGTCTCAGGAAACGCAGTGAAATCCTGTGAGAAAAATGTATACAAAAGGTCAGGGTCAGCTAAATTTCAGTCAAAGTTATTCTTTTGGTTTTCCCTGACATTTTAATTACAATTGAATTTCAGTATTTGAAAGTAAATATATTTTCACCTGCAGTACATCTACTATATTTACAGTAAGAGATATACACTACGCATCTGGTGCACATCTGTAAGCACAAACCAGCAGGCAGGAATTTAGAGTAACCAAACAAAAAAATACCCAACGCATCAATATTTCTGCTGAATCTTCTCCTGTTGCCAGCCAAATATGTTGATAAATTGCCAAGAACTTCAGAACTGCATTGTTGTCACAAAAAGAAAGCTAAATATAGTTCACATTTACCAAGCTGCCGACTTAACGCATGGTGTTAACTAGCAGGAAAAAAAAAAAAAATATATATATATATTCACTACATTCCTGAGGAATCAGATTTTTGATTTATATTTTACATTTTATAAATTGAGAGACAGGAATAAGGGACCTTTATTAATTAATTCTAAATTAATTCTTAATTTATAAGAATTAAAATACAACATAAGTGACCAAGAATGAAAATGATAAAAATAAGCATCAGGCTTCTTGGAAAACCAAGAGGACACCTGCTTTCTCTAGGGTATATACTTTGGTGTCTGCAGTTTTGCTACATCATATGCCCAGAGTTACTGGCACCTTAGGAGGCAAATAAACATCTTATCTAAGTTGTAGTCTGAATTAGGATTCATTAGCTGTGTGTCCTTGCAGCTATGAAATGCGATGCCTCAGCCTAAGAAAAGCTTAAAGCAAGGTCTTCTTAACATAAAGAAGTTAACGTAAGGGGGGAATTCAACACACAGCATGAGCAGCACCTTACCCTCTCGTGAGGCTGAAAAGCCACGTCCCTCCTAACTTTGGCTGCCTCATGGATTTCCTGGCTCTCTGCAGAGACATGGCTTGATGTGGTTTGCCCCATAATAGCCTCATGGTCAGAGAAGGTGGCCAAAAAATGTCATACTGGGGTTCTGGTTCCTTCACCTTAGACTCTTTATAATCTTCTGCCAGGCAGGCAATAACCAAACAAAAATACTTCGGAAGGTAGAAGCTACACCCTTCTTAATAGCTCTAGTCAGTAGTCTTGCCTCTGGATGGAAACAGAACTCCCTTAAGCACAACAGCACTGACCGTTAAGCATAAATATCTGTTTACAGTTCATAAACTAAGGGTTTTGCTAATGTTTCAGGTTTTTTTTTTAAATACATGCAGGACACTACCTGCTGGGTACTGTTGGTGAATGCTGAGCACATAAGGCTAGTACTACACAGCAGCAAGTGAAGGGAGAGGTTATTCTCCTTTCTTATGGCAAAGTGCTGGTTTTAAAATTCAACTACACAGTCCTATCTTTGCTTTTGGAAAGTGTACACCTCTTAAAAACAAATTTAATAAGAAAGCTGTTGAATGAAATAGGAATGAGAGTGTAGAAGTTTTTAAACATGCCTTGATACTGCTACTTTGTCAATGGGATGGTAGACTTGACTATGCAGTCTAGTGGTCCATGTGGAAAGAGAGATCTTACTTAAATTGACATGCCCAAAGTAGCTCATACCAGGACTACTTCCCCCTTTGCTGGAAGACTACATGAATAGGCAAAGGGTAAAGTTTACTGACATTTGACTGTTGAAATAAACTTTCTTTTCCATATGTCAAACTTACTCCTCTCCTTGGACAGATTGCTAATTCTTTTGAGCCAGTGTGTCTGTCTAAACCTAACTTTCTATCTAATTCAGGTCTATTAATTGTGTTACCTTGGTAGATGCTTAAAATTTAGAAGTAACAATGTTCTCAAACGTAAAATCCAATTCCCGCTTACAGATATCAACCCACTTCTCCTTAACTCTCTGACTGCCTTTTTTTTTTTTTAAATACAATGTTTTATTCATATCTTTATTTATCTTTACTTTTTATGCAGGGATAATTTAAAAAAAAAGAGCATTACAAGGTTTGGAACAAAGAACACACACACTTTTCCCAGCTAATTTTCACAAGAAACTGAACTGATCATGTGTGGAAAATTGCTGTTGCTAAGGGGGACATTACAGTACCACAAATTAGGACCAATGTTTAAACACTGGTCCTTGATACATGTAAATATGCAGCAACCTCCTCAGGTAACCAACATAAAGTATATGCTGTTCAGAAATTTTATGGCAGTACTAGAAGGACATATGCCTGTGAAGATATGAGAGTGAAATTCTGAGGTCATCCTTATATTGATTCACTCCACTTCAAAACATTCTCAGTTTAAAAGTTCTATAGTAAGAGGATTTGTTTATCATTTGCTTTTTGACACATGGATTAATTTAGGAAATTTTCTCTTTGTCATATAAGGAGGCTCATGCACTGCATCCCCCCTTGTTTTTATCTAGTAACATGAGGCTTTTCAGCAAATGGGAAAGTAAACTGTAGGATGGTAGCTGGTGACTGCATTATTTCCATGTCCTTAGCAAAACCCACCAAACCACTGCATAAAATCTGATCTGAATAGCTATAATAGATTCTGAGATGGCACCTATACATAGTCTAGCAAGTTTACACACAGAACTGCACAGGAGAACCAGAACAGGAATTGTTCTGTCCACAAAATGCTAAAACCTAGAAAAATAGATGCAGAACTGTACTTGTTGACATATATATTATAAGCCTACTATGAATTATTGTATTCCTCCTGTGCATTGCACTCCAGTGTAAAATCAAGCTAGAGATGAATTTACACTCCAAGGTCCTGGGAGCCAGTTTGTGCCCAGAAGTACAGGCATAACTCTTAACAGCTGTGGGAAAGCTGCATCATTCTCCCCAGCACATCTACCTGCAGCACTACTTGCTTGGAAACCCTTCAGATATTTTCACAGAAAAAGACATAAAATGCAAGAAAATTACTGTGAGATCTTTCAGGTGTTGAAGGATGAGGACAGAAGATGAATTATCAGTGTGTCCTTCCATTTACACTGAGTTCGTTACACTGAGAAGAATAGAAACAAAGTCTATGCAAGGGCCTCTGCAAGGGAAGTAGAGAGGAAAAGAACAGTGATTGCATTCTGGGTTTTTTTTCCCTAGCATGTCTGTCTCAGAAGTTCTCTACCATTGCTTTATGAGACTGGAGAGAGCAATAAAAATTTAAAACAATAGTCATTGCCACTTTTAGTCAGTAACAAATATTACAGAAAGAGGGTACTTGCCAGTTAAGTCACCCACAGAGATGGAGTATTCTGTATTTAAATCTCATAAAATGTTCTTCTGAACTCTCTGTGCTTGTGAACAGGAGACTATTACCCCTCTCTGTAATTAATTCTGTTAGATGTTTTCCTTTCCTTTTCTGAGTAAAAGCAGCAATATACTACTCTGCAGAGCTTTCAAGTAGTTCTGGGACCATCTCTTTTATATTCTTTCCCCCCCACTCCCCTTTCCTAATCCTGACTCTGCATGTACTCTTTGTCTAAATCTGCATTACAGTATTGCCAAAAGCTGAAACTCACCATGGGAGGCTGTTTTTGCAGAAAACTGCTAAAAGAGCTACTTTGTCACGTCAAAAAATATTTTCATGAAGCTACACAGAAGATAAAGCCTACACATTAAAACGTCCTTTCATGTAGAAAAATTGACATGAATTTCACTCCTGTTTTGGTAACTCATTGTTTGAAGGCCAATCAAAATCAGAATTCAGCAGTTTGATATTTCCCTTGCCCCACTGTGTTAATATAAGCGCTTGACAAAATTTATTTATTTATTTTTAATCCCCTCATCACTAGTTACAATCCCTTGTCTGACAAAAGAGAAGTAAAAGCACAGAAAGTCTGGATGTAAAGAGTAACTTAATTTTAAGTTATGGGCATCTTTCCCCTGGCATAGAAACATGCAATACTGAAGAATTGTTTAGGCTATTTCTATAGTATGCAAGAAAAGCATGTGGTTTTAAGTTACAGTTGCCAAATTACAGTTTAAACAGGGCATTGTTTAAGTATAATTAGCTCTATGAAAAAGCCCATAAGCATGAGAACTGGCCTGAAATATGATTATTTTGTAGGTTGCTTATGCCTCCAGCACTGACTTTGATGCCTTTGTCTGTTTAGAGTTCACAGCATGTAAAATTCCTTAATATCCTCGTTGTTTAGTTTGCTTTTGTTCATTATATAAATAATAGGAATAGATAAATCCCCAAATCTTTTACGATATAGGAAATTACCAGTGGGTATTATTTGGCATTTCAATGTGAAGGCTGAAAGAAAGGTGTTTGAAAGTTTCATTGCTGTGACCTCAGTCTTGCTTCACTAAAATTCTATATTATTATGCAAAAAAACAAGTTATTTTATCCTTATTAAAAGTCTGGTCAAGTCATAACAAGAGACATGCAAATACTTTTTCACTGTCATTAACCAGGCTCCGTGGTGATCTATGTATTTGTAATTCTGAGAATAATTTTTTTGGTGAGGAAAAAAGAAGAGTTAGAAGAAACAAACCCGTATTATTTTAAAAGTTGATGATTACAAAAATTATGTTTCTTTGCATCTTAAAGTACAATAAACCTGCATATAGGAGCGCTCAACTTGGCAAGCACCTTTCCCATTGATCTTTGAAAATTTGTAAAAGATCTATCTATTGTTCTAAACACCTTATGGAAAGATTTTCCTTGGTGTAGTATCAGTTTCCACTTCTAAAAAGGATGATGAATTTGTGACGGAAGTAGAGTTGGAAATGTTGAAAAAAGTTATTTGATCCAAAGTGCAAGAAATGCCTTTTGTGATTGCTTGGAAACCTTCCTAGTGAACATTTCATGCCCCCAGGGCAGGGTGCAGGCAACATCTTCTCTGATCACGCCTTAGCAACCAGCTAATTCTGACATAGATCTAGGAGAAAACTTCCTGAGTTTGACTAATATTCAAGGAATTCATGGAGCAGTTCATTCTAGCAACGCAAACGTTAGAGGAAATTTGTTTCTTAACCAAAAAAACCAGTGTTGAACTGATGTGGTCCAGTAACACAGAAAAGGCATCCTCGCATTCTTATGCATTCAGTTAAAAAGCCTGAGACGGAACATTTGGGAAAAGCTGCCTACTTTAGGAAAAAAAACAACCTAAAACTACAAAAGGAAGAGATTTTCTTAACACTTAATTTTACTGTAAGTCAGTCAGTTCAACCACATACCAGAGCAATGCTGAGCACAGATGTTATAAGACTCAGTGTGTGACTCTGTGTGTTTGTGCATGTGCATGTGTTTCTGTGTGCGTGTCTCTTAAAAAGCTTTGGAAGTTTTATTTTAATATATCTGTTCTTCCAAATGTATTGATTTGCAGCAATTTTGAAAAGAAACGGATTGCTAAATGAAGGGTCAAATAGTAAACACCTGCATTTCTAACTGCAAAGGAAACTTAAAACATGTTATGAGATGGAAACAGTAAACTCAAGAAGGGAGGAAACTTTTTTTGGAATTTTTAATTCATTTCCACTTCATCTGTAGAAATGAATATTTAAATGGAATTGCATGCAAGGCAAGTGTAAAACTAAGATAATTAATAGATGATGAATTAGATAATTTCGTATTTCTTATTAATTTATATTATTTTCAGACAGGTGTACTTACTATATTTTGTTACAGAATCAATATGAATGATTTTTCTAGTAGTGCTTTGAGTTCTGCACCAGACAGAACAAGAATACAGGTGTGGGAAATATTTATTCAAAGACAGATTATGCTTGACAGATGTCTTGAGTTTATACCTACTTAATTTAATCTATCAAATTATAAAATCTGGAAAAGATAAACTGCACACAGTGATGACTAAGTCCTAAAAGGAATGAGAAGCAAAAAGAAAGACTTATATATTTCCTAACATTCTTATATTGTTGTCACACTAGTGGACAGTTCCGAATTTCATGCATCTTTCATTTCATACTGAAATAAAGCATCAAAGAGCAACACAAATACAAAATCTAATGGCACAGTGTCCTCTAAAGACAAAGTTGACATAGATTCATAGTTCTAAAACACTGATGTGTGATAAAACACACAGTACAAACAGTTTGGACTATTTACCCAAATGAATTTAAGCACATTCATGTTAAATGTAATTCTAATGACCTTTGAAACTGAAGGTACTCTTTGACAGATAACACTTGAAGGTGGAGGCGTTGCTGAAGAATTAAGCTGAAGAGAGTCTGGAGCCGTTCTGTGACTTTTTTCCTCAAGAGCTGTGGTTTGATTGTGGTTCACTACAAGGTGAAGGCTTGAAGGTTTGAATTCACATGGACATTTGTAAAATATTAATTTTTTCCATCCTTTTTGTATATTAAGATAGCCCTTCAGCTCCATAAGCAAGAGTTGAATTCCTGCCTCAGATGACTGACTTAGTTGTAATGTTATCCAGAGACATTTCAATTCTCAAAACATTTATTCTAAACTTGAATATTTCACATTTTTTCAGTTACATACCCACTGAAAAAGACATGTAAAATCTTCCTTATAACGAGATCTGTAGAGGCTTTTTATCTTTCCAAATTTATTAATCAGCTGTTTTACATCAATTGATGACTCAAAATACATTTACTCCAATACTAAAAATCTTACATAGATATTTAGCTTTATTATTCAATGACTGTATTGGATTTATGCAAAGGAGACTTTATTATGTTGTTGAAAAGAAGCAGAAGAGAGTTATCACATAAAGACACAAATATTTGAAAATAAACATCTCAATAGAAAGAAATGCCTAAGTATATATAAAAAGAGCTTGTGGTTTCCCTCATGCATGGAGATGCAGGAGCAGACATAACTGGCATATTTACCAGCTATGAATGTTGTCCCTGAAGTTAATTCAGGTAAAGCTTTAAAGACCTTGGAAAAGACATAATTTTTACTTAGCATGCTGTAACATCGATTTATGGGGAATTAAACTAAGCGTTCTTTTTTTTTGTAGAGGAGCTTGTCGTCGTTTCCAGACCTTCAGTGGTTTGAATTGCATTTAAGGAATGTCTTTTTCCACACTGAGGCCAAAGAAAATTAATTTCTTTAGTGAGACAAAATGTATCCAGCCACATTTCTGTACAGGTTGATGACATACCGTGGATTTATTTCTGTGGGAGATTTCACTATGTATTTCTACTGAAGATGTTCTCTGAGAAGCACCCAATTTGAAGTGAAATAGCACAAGAGGGTGGCTAACAGCAGAGCCTCACACAGGGCATCCCACGCAACAGAAACAAAGACTCTACCACAAGCCAACAGAGGTATGGTTTGGTTTGACAAAGGAAAAGGAGCCCACTTACAATAAACTGTAGAATTGGTCAAGCATGTCCATATTTTGCCCAACAAAGAACTGCAAGAATGTTCTAGAGACATGCTTTATTTAATCCAAACCACCAAACATTTATTCCAAGCCATTAGCTGCAACTTCACAGGACCAGTGAAGTTTAACTTCTTTACTTTAACAAAGTATGGATTTCTATGGAAAAAAATAAAAACACATAGGAAAAAAAATCAACTTAAAGCATGACATAGAAGCAGTTACTGTAAAAAAATTGTGCTCTGAATTGTTCAGCAAATGTAGTAAATATTGTTGAATCATCTCCATCATCAATCTCCACAACAACATAACTCATTATCCTGGACTATGAGAAATTCATGTCATGGATCATTCAGAAGATCTGAATGAGGTGATTTATTTAAAAAACAAGTTGATTGATTGAAAGTGTATTTTATTCTGATACTAAAATCTCTTTGTTTTATGCCTGAAGGTAGATCACATATGCTACAATATTTGCTCTCTTTTCTTTGCAGGCAGAAGTTGTAACATTGCCAGACTTCATTACAAGCCTTTTTTTCCTTAATGTCTCCTTGCTCAAATCCATATAATAAATGAGGATTCCCCCTTGAATAAAATTAAATTTCTAGCTTATATTTCAGTGCAGAAAACCTTGAGAGCATGTTTCACTGCATCTAAAAACTAAAATAATAAAATAAAAGGTTTCCCAGAGCTACTGTTACCTTTAAGCTGATCCTTCATTCTGGGTTGTTTAACATAATTTTCCAATATGTTGGAATATGCCAATTTAGTATTACTTAAATGAAAAGTGGTTCCATATAGATGATAGATTTACTGGTTGCTGTGAGGATATATTTAACATTTTTAATTTTTATATACACACATAGAGACATACAAACATGTAAGAAGGCATATGGTTTGCATGTGCATAAATGTATTTATTTTTTGAGGGTTAGGGTAATTAATTACAGACTACTTCTTAGTGTATTTTAAACATATAAATTAATGTAAATTCACACAACTTCATTTAACTTTATGAAGACTTATTCAGAGCAACAGAATCTGACTGAGAGGAAGTATTTCAAACTGTCATATAAAGACAGTAAAAAGGCTATTGAGATCCTGGTTGAAATATAATACAATGAAAACTGGCCTTAGTCCCTGCTTTTTGACCCTACATTATATAATGGACAAGAAGATTGGTTGAAATTTGCTGGACTTTATTTACTGCCAGAAGTAGAACATGCAAGAACCGTCTGAGTGCTTCACAGGTACAGAAGTTCAGCAACATGCCAAATGACGTTAAAGTAAAACAAATAAACACACGCAGAGCCTACTGACCGCTAGCAGATGAGACCTTGGATGATAAAACATAGGTCTCTTCTCCCAAGTAATAAATGATAAGAAAAGAAGAAAGGCCCAAGTTGTGCCAAGGGTGGTTTAGGTTGGATATTATGAAAACATTTCTTCACCAAAAGTGTTGCATAGCATTGGAATAGGCTGCTCAGGGAAGTGGTGGAGTCACCATTCCTAGAGGAATTTGAAAGAATGATTAGATGTGATGCTTAGGGAGATGGTTTGGTGGTGTACTTGGCAGCGCTGGGATAATGGTTGGAGTCCAAGCTAAATGATTATAGGATTCTATAATTCAGCACCGTTATCACTATAGATAGTCAGGAAGAATTTCAGTCCTTTATAAAATGCCAGTAAGCTGTAAGTTACTGAATCAATAACATTTCACCTTTCGGGGTTTTCTGCGTCTTATCTCATCTACTACTAGTCAAGAGGGAGGCTCCATAACTTGTAAAATGCATCACAATATGTTTCAGAGTCCTAGGTCCTTCATTATTTGTATCAACAGCTCTGCAGAGAGCCTAATGGATCCCATGCACAAGAAAACCACAAGATTTGCTCGTGTAAGACTTGCAGGAGCAAGCAGACAGTCCACTTTAGTCACACCTGGCTTGCCAGGTCACTGCACAGAGAGCTTTTGAGGCCACCACTCGACACTGTCCACTGGCATCCAGGGAAGTGAGCATCCAGGGGTAAGATGGAAAGAGCATGCACAGCTGTGCAGTAGCAAGTCTCATACACTTCAGCTGCTTTACTATGGGCAAACATGGATTGTTCGCCCTTATCTGTGCTACAGAATCTGCACACGTTATCTGTGTGGAAATAACCAAGAGGAGGCAAAGTAGCAAGCTACTCCACAGCTGGCAGATTGTCACAAAAGAAAAAATGTCAAATGATTTCCCATCACCAAAAAAGTGTCTAAGACATATAAAATAACCTGCTCCCTGAGATCTCGTTACAGAAACTTGGGCTCACCATAACACTGCCTAACGCGCTGTGTGGGTGGCTGGTGGAGGAGGAGCTGCTGCTTGTTCCAGAGGGGTCCTTAGCGAGGAACCCCCCGGCGGTGCCCCTTGGCACAGCTGCTGGCTTGCTCTCTCTCACCCGTGCGATGGAAGCACGCAGCCACTCTCACACGGGGCTGGCTTGCCCAGGCACAACCAGAGGAAGAGAGGCAGCCTCCGAATGGAATTCTGATGGGTTTATTCAAAAGAGTCCAGGGATGAAGGCAAGGCATTTCCAGTCAGGACTAACTTATAAAGGAGTCCAGGAGGGGGCTGGGGTAATACAACAACAACCAATGGGGAGAAGGAGAGGGAAGCGCAGGCGGTTGGATTACATCCTTATAGGGGATCTACATAGGATCACAAGATTTGATGAGAGAAGCCATTCTCACAGAATTAAGGGGGGATCTTTAAACCTTGGAGCTGGTCCACCAGCTGGCCAACCCCACACCTGGGCCTTCCGGCCCCCCGGCCAGCACAGCTGTTGGTTCAGTGGCTGCAACATCTGCCCCACCTAGTGAGATATTCTGGGAGACACCACAGCAGGTGCTTCAGGCAATGAGTCAGAGAACTCTATAAAAGCTAGTTTCTTACCAAGCATGACTACTTCAGACATCAATCTGTTAACTTGCATTGTTTTGCAAGGATACCATTAAGATCACAGCTTTGCACAAGGCAGTGATGAATTCTCTGGTAAATGGATAAAAGATGGAATTTTTAAAACTCCTGGTTTGCTTTGTTTTCAAGACAGCTTGTTAGAAAATGGTCTTGGTATAGCCCTTTAAAAACAGTTAGTTGAGTATTTAAATAATGACATTAGAAACTTTATCTTGTGCTGTATACAAAATGGAAAAACTCTTGGTTTTCACTTTTGAAATATGTTATTCTTCCATTCTACAAATAATGGTTTTCCAGTAATACCATAAAGTAAAAAAAATTAGACATTTTACTTTTTCTTTCTTTTAGTCTTTTTCTCTCTTTCTTTAACAACCCATTATCTCTAAGTTACCTTGCAGTTTTGATAGATACTGGAAACAGTAATATTCTCTATTCCAAAAGACAGGCATTTGCATAACTGATTTATTGAAACATGCTGAGGCAATTGGCGTCGTAAAATATTATGAGCACTAAAAGTGCTTTTTTCATTAATCACTCTAAATAGTTCTGACATTTTTTAAGGGCCAATTTTATGTGGAAATTATCCAAACCCTTTGGGTAAAACAATTTGTTATTTAAAACCTTTTAACATGGATTGGTGATACTACTTCAATTTGTTTCAAGAGAAAATCATAAAGCCTTTTGGGGGAGAACTGTAACCATAGCTAAAGGATGCATTTATTGAATCTAGACACACTCCGTTGTATTTGTTATCAGTAACAAATATTACAGCTGTGCTTTTTCTTGTAAAAATATGATTTTTATGGTAAAAATGAGAAATAGATCAACCTTTACTTTCAAATAATTATTTTAACAACTTATTCATCATGGATTATAACAAGCCTGAGATGTTACATGATTATGTGAAAGGGAAATTAAGTTTTATTCACCTTTATTATCACAGAGC
Source organism: Mohoua ochrocephala (assembly GCA_013398855.1). Classification (NCBI taxonomy): domain Eukaryota; kingdom Metazoa; phylum Chordata; class Aves; order Passeriformes; family Acanthizidae; genus Mohoua; species Mohoua ochrocephala. Next base: position 14,456 of record VZTA01002199.1, on the reverse strand, counting down.
TTTACTTAGAAAATTTCAATCATATATTCAGGGGTTTTTTAAGTACCTTAACTTTCCTCCCAGGAAGTAGTAGTAATAATAATAATAATAATAATAATAATAATAATGATAATAATAACAACAACAACAACAACAACAACTTTTCAATGTAATTAATTTATTAAAAAAAATAATTGCTTAAAATAACTACTTCACACTAACTAATTCATACTGGGTTTATTTTATGTGCTCATCATTCAGTAGAATTTTCCAGTTCTTTCATAGAAGTAAGGGTAAATACACATAACATCTGCAGAAAGTCCTGGTCTTGCCTGCTGAAATTCAAAATTCCTTCAATCATTTCCACTCAAATGAGTTCATGAATTTTCCACTGAAAAATTCTAAAATGTGCATTCACTGGGATATTTTCCTCAGAGGCTGGTAAGCAGGAAAGGTCTGATCTAGTCTGATCATGCAGAAGTACCAGCGTAGGTGACCGCATAAGGGTAACAAGCACAATATATGGAAGAATTTGAGAGGGTAAAGATGATAGTTTTGCTTCCTCATCCTGCCTTCCTTGCCAGTCCATAAGGCTCCGGCTGGTAAGCTTTTTCTGTGTACTGCTATTTCTCACTTCTGACTGGTTTTTCTTCCTCGGGCGTCTCAAATGGGGGCTGGGGATAAAGAAAGTATCACTGAAAGCAAGTAAGGAAAAACCGAGTATGTAAGTTGAGGAAGATCTTGGAGGGCTGTAGGAATACACAGCTTTGGAAACCAGGAGTTGGATCTAGTTGGCAGCAAAGCTGACAATTGTCGTGAGGGCTGGACAGAGGAGATGACTTTTACATTTATTATTTGCTTATACATATTTTACTCTCTAAGTTATCTAAGATTATCTTTTTAAGTTTGACATAAGACAAGCATGGCCTGATGACTGTTTCTAACGTTTGAATTTCATGCTTTGGCACTTAAATATATATCTATTTTGCATCATGCAGGTGCCTGAAAAGAAAAGCTAATCATGTTATCCTAACAACAGGTATATGGATACAAAGAAGTTCAGAAGGATAAGAGCCCTTATGATGGTCCCTAGATAAAAGTGGCCAGTACTAATAAGATGTGTTACTCTATGCTGGATCCACACTACTGGGAAAGACATGAAATAAGAAGGGAAATATAACAAGGGTTTTGTTTATAAAGTAGAATAAAAAATAAAAAATATGAAAGATGAAAGAAAACATACTAAAAAAATATATTTCCAGAAGGGCTCATATTTTATGCAGTTTTTATATAAAACTGAAATTTCTTTTGGTTGTATTAAATTGCTTCAGAAACTCGCCTGGAAAATAATCCTATTTGCAACAAAAAAATTAAGTTTAACTTCAACATTTTCTCCTTCAAGAAAGGTCTCTAAACAAAATACTGCTTTTCACACTCAGCTGTTCTCTTTGGGTAATTACACAAACGTGCATCCCTTCTTTTAACTTCCTTAGAGTGGAAAGTATATTACAGTTTTAAAAACCCTCAGATAACCTCTTATCAAAAATAGTTGCTTAAAGGTACTTGATGATAAAATTATATTAAAAACATTTCAATGGGATTGATTTGGAAATGGCATCAAGGTCACCCTCAGTGGGGTTCATCATTAACATGTCTACAGTGTGGTTTACTTCTGAATCACAAGACCTCTGTAAAAAAAAACCCAAACAATTTTAGGGTATGAATTATCTGATTTATTTTAGCTGCCTTGAGAACGGCATAGTGCCTTAAAGAGTGACATCAACATCAAAGTCAATTTTGTCTAGTTACCTCAGATGTATATTGCAAAAGTTTACAGTGGGAAACCAAACACCCTTTCTCACTAAGGGCCTCTTCCACAGCTGGTACTGCACAGGTAAGTGGATTATTCCATGCAACTAAACAAGAAAGGAAAGGAGAAACGGGGTCATTGCCCATGCCTAGCTATCTGAAGCAATCTTAGGTGCAAGCATAGAGTTGCTTTAGTGATTTCAAGGTTATGATCTCCATTCACCTCAAAAATGGAAAGGTTATATTGCAGCTCTGAGTCACGAAGCAGCATTTCCTACACTTAGTTCTAATACTTTGCCGTCTCTCAGAATATCTATTGCAGACTGTTACAATCACAGGGGATTTTCCCTCTCGTGGAGGAGGAGTTAAAAAGAATACATTATCCAAGTTATATCCTGGCGTGAAGTTATGGCATGACTAAAATGTGGATCTTAAACTGTGTTTATAGGTCCAGTTATATGCATGCAGCCTGTTAGAGATACCTTGCAAAGCAAAATACTCTGTTTTGACCTTGTTGAAACATTTTCTGTTTGTTTACATGAAATGATATATTGTCAGGTTTGAGACATTTCTCTTCAATGTTTCCAGTTCTGTGAGGGAGAATTTGCAAGGAACCAACTTGAAGAATTAAAAAGTTTGCATTTTTTCTTTTGAATTTATATTACCTTCATCTTCTGTTATTTTGCAGACCACATTTTCTTCATAGAGGATATTATTAGGTTTAAAGCAAAGAGAGAAAGAACAACAGAGAGAGACAAAGAGGTGGAGAAATGTATTATTTATAGATCTGCTTCAAAAATATCTGGCTACTGCACAATAGTTGGCAAATAAAAAGTCATATGCCTTTTTGCCAAAATGCATATGACATACGGTCGCCAAAGACAAACCATCTGCAGCAGATGTCCTTTGGGTAGGTAATATCTTGTTTCCTGAATGACCAGTTTTACTGTTTCCAGAATATAGAAGTGCGCAGAAAACAAACAATAAATTTAAACAAAGAAAGAACAGCTTTCCACATTTGAAGCTGAAATTATGCACATAGAAACACATTTAATGAAAAAAAAAAAAAAAAACAACCTAAATACAGATTAAAAATCTCATAACATTTCTTCCTGGTGTACCTGTGCACTTATTGCCAGTAATCATCCACTTAAGTTCTCTACTGGAAAAGGTTCTCTGTGCCTTTACAGAGATTGATTACACAGCAGATTTTCACAGAATTATAAAATCTTGGGATGGAAGGGACCTTTAAAGATCACTTAGTTCAACTCCCCTGCCATGGACAAGGGCACCTTTCACCAGAAAAGCCTCATCCAATCAATCTTTGGTTACTTCCAATGATGGGGCATCCACAACTACTCTGGGCAGCATCTTCCAGTGTTTCACCACCATTATTGTAAAGAAATTCTTCCTTATCTCCTATCCAAACCCAAACCTATCCTCTTTCAGTTTGAAACCATTGCTCCTTGTTCTGTCATTGTAGGCCTTGGTACAAATCCTCTTTATCAACCCTCTTACACTGAAAAACTGCAATAAGGCATCTCCAAAGACATCAAGTGATTTTGCATTTACGTGTTTTAATAGTCAATAAGACTCTTTAAAATCATCTCCAAATTGGTGGTAAATCCTGCAACTGGATTAGAATGTACATATTGTAGAGCAATACATATATATATATATATATGTATATGTATTTAAAATGAACGAATCAGAATTCATTTATATAGTATGTGACAACTTTTAATTAAAAAACCCACTTAAAAAATTACTTTTGATCACTTATCTTTTAAATATCATTGCTGTGTTATCATATTGGATATCTATTTCACAGTTTTAATCCAAATATAATTAAATTCCACATCTTTGCAAATAGCACTTGTTCACATGGCAAGATTAAAGATTCTGATATAATGACTTTAGACCCATCGCACTTACTTTCAGTTTTTAATCATAGACTCATAAAATGGCCTGGGCTGGAAGGGACTTTAAGGGTCATCTAGCTCCAACCTCTTGCCATAGCCAGCAACACCTTCCACTAGATCAGGTTGTTCAGGGCCCCATCCAACTTGGCCTTGAACACTTCAGGGATGGGGCATCCACAACCCCATCCTTGGCATACTTTGGAAATTGTTCAGACTATACATTGTCATGCATGTAATTGTGATTGTCTGTATCACTTTTGGAGAAATGTTGTGACCAGTACTCAAGATCTGAAGTAGGTGGTGAAAACAAGCCACAAAATGATTTACATGATGTGGGCCTAGCAACTACATTTTTTTATTCTTCACTCTGCATTTCTTAATCTGCTTTCTGTTGTTAGAGCAGACTCTAAATTGTTGGTGCCCTTCCCCTGAAAAATGTTCATTAATCTGTTTATTTTAAAAGTAAACAAGAAAAACTCCAGCTTATTGCATTTGTTCCAAAACCAGAAAGAAGTGGCAAATCCAATGCACAATGCGCATGCATATGTATTTTGAGATAATGGCAGGTGTGTAAATCAAACACCAGGGTACCTAGATTACAGACCTTCTGTGTTTCAGACAGACAAGTACGAAATCCTAGATCACATAGCTGAAAAGTCCTTCGAACCAGTGCTTTGTTACAGGCAAATAACACAAAGTTATATGATATTTTTGAAATATATTCGTGTCTTTGTAAACCTGGTCTGCGTGATGGAACTCTAATTGAATGAACACTTTTACGGTTTCAAGGAGGAAAAACCCATCCCGGAAACAACTGTCAGAGAACATTCCATAAATATTTGAAGGTAGTGCTAATAAAACTTACTCGGTAGTCACTGCTGATAGTCCTACCAGCCACTTGTGAGCTCATAAGTGACTCGCATTGCTGTTGGTTTATGTGTCATGTGTAAACCTATCCAAACTAATCTCTCCTTAACAGTAACAGCTAAACAGCTTGCCTGAATCCATACCACTTGCAATTCTTTTTCTGCTGCAACTATTAAATCTTTCCTGAAATCAACCATAATTATTTTCTCTCAGAGATACCTTAATAAGCATCACTGATATTTTACTAGAAAACCATGATGGAAAATATTTGGCTATACCTACACTAGTAAACTAAATATGCCCAAGAGCATTCAAGAGCATCGAAGCTGGCTAAACAGAGTAGTCTGCATCTGCTCCGGGACGCTCTTTTTGCTTCTGGCATAAGGTTACTGCATGAGAACTGACTGTGTTGAACAGTCCCTGGAAAATCCAACCTCCCAGACTGTTCCCAGAAACTGTGAGGGACAAATGCTATTAGCATTTAGACAAATCATGCTCGGGGCCTTTACAACAGGGTAGTGGGATATGGAGCTGTATTTCAGGGCCCAGGAGTGCTCCAGAGAACCGTGTGATGCATCATTAAAGGCACAGACTGTGGTGCTTCTCCTAACGTCCCATTGAAATGAGTATTATGTTGTGAACAGCATCTTCTCCCAAAAAAACCGAGTCTTTGGATAAAAAATTGTGGTATGTAGAATTTAATTGTGTCTGATGGCTAGGAGTCTTCCTCTCTGTATTTTCTTCTCTTTTATTTGTTTCTTCTTCAGGGTGACTTCCTTTTCTATAGCAACTAAACGAAGAGGAAAAGTGAAAAAAACCCACATCAACCCTGCAGAAGGATTTAATAGAAGAGGTTTTTTTCATTTGTTTTTCAACTCACTTTCTAGTAAATATCACAACATAATGGCACATATTCTGTAGTGGTTAGTAAAACAAATTAACAGAATATATAACTCACCCAACTTTATAGATCAAATAACCCTGAGAAGGGGCACATTTTTCTTATGAATGCAGTTTGCTTAAATGACACAATACATTGGTTCCCACAGATGTCACAGATTAACTGTTGTTTACAAATGGAAAAAGAGCCTCTTAGCAGCCATACAATTAAAAATAAAGTAAAAACAATAAAGGAAAAAAAAGCCACTCATTTCCAGATTCTGCTCCTTTTTTGTACCCAGATTATGTTATTCTTTTTAAGTCCAATGTAAGAATTTTAAATGAGGGAAAACAAAAACTACACCTATGTTTAAATGACTGCCTAAAAGTGTTTGAAAAAGATCTTTGTATGACTCCTTATAAGCATAATATTTCTTGAAACTTCCTTGATTTTTCACAAGACAGTTTCAAAATTTTCAATCATTTCTTCCTAAAGAAAGCATATTCTATTGCAGGCAAAAAAAAAAAAAAAAACCCACATTAGGGCAGTTTTATTCCCCTTGTTACATGGTCTTCAAAATACAGGAAAGAAGAAGTGTTCGGAGTCCCACAGATTAGATTTTGTAAGTTTATGGCAGAAATAGAAGCACTAATAACAGTAAGGTAGTAGAAATGTATATGTAAAGTGACATGTCAAATCAATGAGTGCTGTAATTTAGTTCACTTCGACGGCCTATTTTGTTTCTGTATGTTATTCCTTTGATTATACTCAGGAAAAAAAATATTACAATCAATGGGAAAAAAGGGGATGCATACAATACTAAGAAAATATGGTTTTAACAATTATAATTTATATGAGGTCAGGAGAAGAAAAAACTCAAAACACCAACAGCATCTGGGGTAGAAGAAATGAGAGGCAATCAAATCTGAAGCAATAGTTTGAAAATACCATGAGCATGCAATGCACCTCATCACAAAGAAAGTCAGTGATTTCTTGGGTTGCCTTAGGAAAAGCATTTTCAGCAGGTCAAGGGAGGTGATCCTCCCCTCTGCTCAGCCATCCTGAGAGCCCATTTGGATTTCTTGGTCCATGCCCAGGCTTCCCAATGCAGAAGAGATCTGGACATGCTGGAGGCAGTTCAGTGAAGGGCCATGAATATGACTGGGGGACTGGATTATCTGACATCCAAGGAGGTCCTGAAAGAGCTGGGGCTGGTCAGCCTGGAGAAGGCTCAGGGAGAAATAGCTGCAATGCACTTAATTTGGCTGCTTGGGAAATAGACAGAAGTTTCAACGTGGGACCTTTCATCAAAATAGATGTAATCCAAATAGGGAGGGGGAGAGGGGAGGAGGAAGTCAGGAAGACAGGAAGGAAATAAGTACCAAAGGTTCTCGAATACTTTATGAGGAAGCTGGTTTCTGAAGTCCTTAGAAAAGAACAGATGAAAGCAAAAGAATGTTAAAAAGTAGATACTCAGAATAGACACTTTACAAACATTTACAATAAAAGTCACATTAGTATTTGCTTCTGCTAAAAAGGGTAAAGAATTTTCTAGTCGTGAATTTTAAAAGTACCTCATTCCATTATCCAAAGCAGTTCAAAGCAGAATTGTTCACAGATGATGAACAATCAGTACAAGAAAATGTACTTTAATATCTTTGACAAAACACAGATGGTTTCCATGTACATTTAAGTTTTTTAGAGATAAAATGAGTCTCTTTGGATTTGCCTTCAAAAAGTTATTTACATCGGTGACATTTCAAGCATCATTAAGTTTAACTAAAATGCACTTTAAAACAAATTATTTGAATTTTTAAATTACACTAGAGCATCATGTATGTTTGGTAAATAAAATTAAATGCATTTTAAAGGTGAAAAGGTGAAAAAAAAATTCTTTAGTCCTAGTATTTATATTCAGGTTATTTTCTGACAGCAGCAGATGTCACTGTCATCAGAAAGGCAGGAAATCACTTCACATGGCCCAGATGCAGACATGTCTGAAGAACTAAAAAAATTTGAAAACAAGATTGATTCCTTGGAGTCATCATGACAAAGAGTTTTTAACAATTATATTTTTATCTAACTGACTGATTTATTTCTGTAAATACAGAAAATTCATAAAATCAGAACCTAAAATATTTTTAATAGGATGTGTCCTGTGGATCTGAGATTTAGAAATGGCCATACATTTCAAAATATCCAATCTTTTTGAAAGGTAGAAGCATTCCATTCATTTGTAAATTATCTGCATAGGTTTCTCATTAGAAAATGTTTGTGTATTTCACACAGTCTAAAATTTGAATAAGAAATCATCTGTAGTTAAATATTTCAATCATTTGTCATATTCTTACCTTATTTTTTATATATGGTGGTAATTTAAAACACCCATATCATGGAAAGCAATCCAAACATACTAGCATTGTATTTGACATAATTTTTATGTTGCTTTTGATATTGCACATTTTACTGTCTCTTTCCACTTTTCACAAAGCTTATCAGAATTGTTTCTTCTCTGATTTGTTTGATTACCCTGCCCTCCAAACAATGTAGTGAATTTTTTTTTTGTTACTTATAAAAGTCCTTTATTTATTCCAGTATGTATTTTTCCCCTGCATAGCACAGAAACCAGGATTCCCTGTGCATTCCTATGCACATCATTTAAGATTTTTCTTCTCTCTCTTAATTTGAGAATCAATAGCAGATATAAATATCATCTTTTTCCTTCTTTCATTTGTAAAAATGACAGAATAAAAATTTCACTGCTACGTTTTGAATCTGTAAATTGTTTTTTTGAGAATTACTGCTGTTATCCCACCTGTTTTTCTATTATTTTAACAAGTATCTGGAGTGCTCACAATCAATTCCCAAAATCTTTTCAACTAACATCACATACACGAGTTCAATCTTATTGTAACTTAGCGTATGACCATGGAATTCTCTGCGTCTTCCCTGTTAACCTCTGCAGCAGACCTGGTCTTGCACAAACATAATGGACTAAATTTTTGCACTCAGAGTAGTTCTGTTGTAGTCAATAAATACATGAATGTCTGTACAGTAACACGTCTGAACTGCTGTGGGACGGATCAAGATACAATTACATGGTTGGCATAGTCAAAGGCTCTGTGATAAAAAGAAGTGCATTGCAGACTGCTCCAACATCTGTTTTTTATTTTCTAATGAGTCCCTCATTTGGATGGCAAATGCACGCTTATGTCATGGAAACTCTTACTCCTGTTAGCTAGGCCTCTGAAGTAATTTCAAGGCATATGTATTTGAACTGTTTTATTTCATTTTCTTTGAACACTTTTCAGAACACTGGACTTTATAAACTATATTTATTATCAACAAGAATGATTTAGAACAAAAATACACTTTTCATTAATAAATTTTAAAATTTCATTATGTATCTTCAGTGAAATTTCTCTTTATCTGCAAAGATTTTATGGAAACACTCACTCTTCAAGCAGCAAAACCACATTGGAGCATAGTGTCAACACTAGAGTTAGACAGCAGCTTCAACTGCTGTACAACTTGGTACAGTGAGCATAAAAAGCAGTTCTTCTTTTAAGAAAACAGTGTAATTAAAAAATCTACCTTCCCTTTCTGAGTCCACATCTTTTATTTTTTCCTGAAACTTATATCTGGTATTTCCTTATCTGAATTAAACTTGTGCTTGATATTTACTTACCCATTATAGGAGGAGACAGAGTTTGATTTTGTACTCTCTGAAGGTTTACTGTCTCAGGATCCAGGAAGCAACTGCATGAGCTGGTTTGGTGACAAATCCTACTATTTAGTCTGTGCAAGCTGGCTTCTGTAGAGAGTCCTGCTAATCTTCCCTCCTGTTCCAAATGAGTGCTAATGTTTGGTCATATTGAGATACCTATAGGACCATGATATGAGAATTTTTTCTTCAATAAAGGTATCCTTTTTTGCAGATTTAATTGGTTATGTACTATAATTATCCACTTCACATAGAACAAAAGAAATGGATTCTTACATGCATTTATATCTACAGCATCATAGGACTAAACATACTAATAAGGTATGTGACCAGAAAGAGAGCTTTCAAAGTTATAAAGTATGATCAAAGTAAAAAATGATAGCAACTTTGGAACTGTTAGGGTCTCTAGCAAAGTGAGTAGAAGGTGGAGATGCCGCAAGAGGCCTAAACATCTGTTTTTGGAGATCTGCACCACGAAACACCAACTATATTCTAATTTTGTAAATTTACATCCAAATGTTTGATTTTCTGTTTAAGAGCAGAGAGCATGTTAGGCTCTTTGGATACTTTTTGGTTTTCCATTCCATATTTAGAAAACCATTTCCACCAAAAACAATCTATACGATCAAGTAAGTTACAGTGTACAAGCAGAATGCAAGAGATCATATTAACAGCCACATCACATGCCACAGGAAGTCATGACCTTATACACACACCTGCACATACCTCATAAGAAAGAAAATCAAAAGGGCTGGCCTTTGCTGTGCCTACAGCTGAGGTGAACATCAATATTTACGAGTCTGAAATGCAGACACACACATTACCACTCTTTAAGTATTAACCACAAAGTATCTTTAGTACCATTGAGTTATGAAGTCAATAATGAACCTCTTTGAATTAGCCAGCTAACAATCAAGTACAGATCAATTGAGACTTGTTTTATTTTGGTGTCACTGTAGAACAAAAACCTTACTTTCTCACACACACCCCAAAAATACTTTATGAGATAAGTGTTATAGTTTTTATTTTAGTTTCAAAAGTCACCCTTTGATGTCAGTTGCATAGGAAGAAACTCATATCCCTTTTCTTTATCACTATTAGCCTTTTTTTAGCTATCTTTAATATATCCATGAAAGAAAGTACAGTTCATTGTGTTCCTGAGTGGAATTTGCCTTCTGATGTGGTATTCAAACTATTTTTACTTCTCAAATTAAAAAGGAGGAAGATTTTAATTCTGACAATGGCATGAAAGAGGGAGAAACTGTTTCAGGCCTGGAGAGGGCTATGAACTGGAGTCCAGAAAAGAATAGGTCTTTTCATGATCTCTTTTGAAACTGTAAAACTGTTATTTTAAAATCAACAGTGCTGCTTGCTTTGCAGGCGTCACTTTGATACCAGGCACTACCATGTGCCAACTGATAGCAAACGTTACCAACTGGCAAGTTTACCTTCAGTTCACTTGAACAGTGACCTGGAAATTCATCTGGTTACTCATTCAAAATATAAAGTGTATCCATTACGTGACTAAATTCTCACTTCATAGCTTGAGCCAAAATTTCAACTAGTTTAATGGAAGAAATCCTTGAAAGAAAGAGTGTTTCCCTTTATTTTTCTGATTGGAAGTCTGCATAATAAAATGAGTTCCAAAAGCACCAGGAATGCACAAGGAAAGTATTGGTCTGCCCATACTGAAACTAAAATCTGCTTGAAATAAGACTTTTGTTTTGGCTGGAGATTGAAGTATTACATACCTTAAGTGAATTTGCTGAAGGAAATCACTAACATACACCTTCACTGGTAGACTAAACATAAATCATGATGCTGCTTTTACTCTTAATGTCTAGAAGCTCAGCTAGCTCAGGCTTTTCTCAGGTATCAATATCTAAAACTGCTTCTGAACATTACTAGCAGAACTTTGAAAAGGACATGAACAACAGTATTTTAATAAGGTAATCACTAAGAAGGTCTATGTGTGAGAAACAAGTGAATGAGTAATAAATACTTGGGATATTAAAATCTATGTTAAAAATAGTTACTTTTAAGTATCTAGATAAAGTGAAAATAAACAAGTACAACACATAGAGATCAATGACTGCCAAATAAAAACTTATTAAGCATGTTTTATAATACTTCATTTATGTCTTAGATTTTGATTATGGAGGCTCAAATGGTGCATGTTACATTACAGTTTATATTAAGAAGTTTAATCATTTACTTATGGCAAAGAAAAATATTATGTCTTTTAAAGCCTACTTCTGGAAAATTAATGAGTAGAAAGAGGGTGTGAAAAGATCTTATGCAGTATAATCTGTGATTATCTCACTGAAGTTCTCTCATTTAGGAATTGCATGCTTCATTTCCTTCCCTCTCACATATTCAACTACATGCATAAAAGCTGAATACAATTAAGTATGAACCTTCTGAGGAATTTATTAAATATTTGCATGAAAAAGGAAGTGGATGCCATTGCACAAAATTTGCACAGACGAAATATCCTATGGTCAGAGCTGAGGACTCCTATTAAAAGAATCTTTCATAAACACTATGCAAAACTGACCCAGAGATCTCTAATCTGGGTTCCTAGTGACAATACTGTTTTCTGATGAGTAAGTTCAACAAATGAGTTGCTGAAACTTCTGCACCAATGAGAGTAATGCAAACCTAAATTTCAGTTCAGAAGTTGAAGCTGTACCTTTCTTTTAGTGAGCAAATTTAAAATGAAAATGTTTATTATTATTATTATATTTTAATTTAAATATTTTTGACACAGGATTTATGACCAAATTCAGCTCTGAAACCAGAGCTCGTTCTTCAGCATAGCAGTTTATTCACCAGAGACATGGTTATCGCCACAAAAGTATTTTTAAAATTATTATTCTGCTGACATTTTTAGATAGTAACCTCTAAAATGAAAATAATAAATAAATTGAGGATTTTTTTTTTTAAGAAAACCTTGAATTCCTTTATTTTCTACATCTATTTGGAAGAATACCTTTCCCCTTATCTCTGTTTCTTCCCCTGCTATATCAGATAGCCTTACACCTTGTGTAAAAATGAAATCATTGTCCTAAAGACAGAAGCTTTTCTGCATTATTCATTGTTATGCATATTTTGCAATATAAAACTCTAATCATCATTCTTATAGGATGTTCAAGTCCTGTAATGATACTAGAGCAAGATGATTCATAGAAAAGCTCTAAAGGCAATTCTCCTTTTTTGCCATCATTTGATATATTGGACAGTTATCTTTCTTACTTCTTTTTCCTCTTCCCTCTTTTAAGATACTAACAAGATTTTTCTTCGTGTTGAATAGACCAAGACACTATGGTGAAATCCTTACTCCTGGCAAAGAACTTCAGGGTAGAGTCACTGTCCGAAGTGTCAGCAACAAGCAGCAGCACAGATGAGAACCTTAGGCTCAGGGGTAACTTCATCAAAAGGCTTCTGATCACACCTGAGATATTCTTGGTGTTAGAGAAGAATTATCGTTTTGAATTAGGATCCATCGACTATGGGGGATAATGCACAGAAAGAATCAATTTTAAATAATCCAAAAGCAAAGTACCATTTGTTTGAATGTCATAAAGTCAGTAAGAAATTAAATATAATATATGCCCTCTGTCTCCCTTATAACCATACAATAGAAAAATAAAGAGTGATTTATCTTTAAGAAGCAGAAAAATATGCAGAAAAAGCAAATTCATTTTTATTTCAATGATTTTGCCTTTCCTTTGCCTTCCACAGTATCCCCTGCAGGGATTTAGCAGACATTGAGAAACTACCTTCCAGGGCCTGTCATCTTCTGAACATAAAAAAACCCACATTGACCCTGATTTCCATAGGAAATAAAATCAGACTCTCAGTATTCAACCATAAAAAAAGCATATGATTTGAGGAAAATAATTTTTGTGTAAGTGTTCTCTAGAGAACCTCTGCAGGCTTCAATGGCTGAGCTCTCATGAAGCCTAATTCTAATTCAGATGCATAAAAATCTCAACTCTCTGGCTCTGCAGCACATATAGCACAGACTTGTTTTTAAAGCCCTATAATCCATAAAAAATTCTCTTGAAAATCTTCTGTCTTGATCAAAGCACCCCAGAAACTTCAGTTCAGGAAACACAATAGGAGCGCTAACAAAGCCCCAAAACATGTTCCATTAACAGTAAGCAGTACATCTTATGAAGCCAGTAAAACAAGCTAACAGAAACATAAATACCCTGATGAAATTTAAAGACAGACTCAAGCTGAACAATTTAATTGGTCCAGTTCCAGCTGCAAATTTGAAACTTCACTTCTGACATTCATTTAAACTTTGAGCCTGAGTTCTGGCAAGCAGAATCATAAGGCTCTTTTGTGAGGACTTGACTTGGAAATTGGAAAGTCGGGGTGTCACAGTAAATTCTAAAGATGTGCTGTCTCTGAGGTGAAATTGCTTGTTTCTTTTCACAGTCAGTCAAGCTTAACAAGCAAGTGATAAATCTTTGTCTTAGGAACTCATGGAAGAAAATTCTTCCTATCTTATTAATTCAATGCCATGTTTTTAAAACTGACATTCCAGCTCAACCCTATGCAATACCCTTTTCATTAAGGTATTTTAGGAGTGTAATTATTTCATCACTTTTTTTGTCTGTGCTTTTTTATTGAGCAAAGCAACATGTTAACATGTTAATTTAAAAACTCACAGGTAGAATACAAACCCTTAAAAAAACCTTGAAGTCTAACCTTACAAAAATTCTCTGATGCAAATCTGATTCTTCCAGTGAAATAGTGAAATGTTATTTTGGGGAAAGAAAAACAAATAATTTTCAGTACTGAAACTGTGACCTGCAGAGAGAAACATTTTCTTTCTTTTAGTTTTAATGTATTGCAGTATTACCTCAGGACAGGGTTTTGCTTGTAGTTTTTATCCGGGCAAAGTTGTCTGGCAACACATTTTTCAATAAGAGTTATTTTAATTAGCATTTTTAAAGACTAATATCTACAAATAATGCACATACTGAAAAAATCATTCCTGTAGGTTCCCCAAATAAGCATATTATGTATTAATCTGTCTGAAGGAAAAAAAAAAATCCTGTTAGCGCTTCTTACTGTCCTGTATGAATACATTTGCTAAACAATAACTTGAGTTCCTGAGACTAGAAACTGCTTATTTAAAAGTTGTCATCCTTACAAACTCATGCTTTGGAATTGCAACACTTGGCACCTCTGAAGGAAGACCTAAAACTTTCTATGGGTGGGTGCCTTCTAATCACTAGGTGTTGGGGTGACTCGGCCC
>VZTA01002198.1:53095-87535 GCA_013398855.1 Mohoua ochrocephala | reverse complement strand
CCAGAAGAAGAGGACCAACGGGACTCCATTGGAATCCACCTGGTGGTGACATCTTTGTTTAACCTCTCTCTCTCTCTCTCTCTCAGTCTCTTTCTCTCTCCCCTCAGCACCTCCTTCCTATTTTGATCTCTCTCTCTACCTCACATTTACTGTTAAATAAAATCTGTACTATTGATTTTGGCATATGTTCTCCTTTGCACCTTAATTCAGGCAGATGCATCTCTTAATAATCAGATTCTAACATATGTTTATATTGGTAAATCCTGACCATGGAGATAGAGCAATAGCAAAAGGAGTTTCATTCCAAGAATAGAATAAGCTGTACTTGCAAATTGGCTTTTTTTTCCTGTTTTAGAAACATTTCTACATCCAGGGATTTGCTAGCATACTTATGTCAGTCAGGATGGTGAAAACACCTCACTCCTTCCTAGCTCAGCTATGTCAGCAAATTGTTTTAAGGGCAAACATGATCTATGTAAAGAAACTGTCATAGACCATTTTTTAAAAAGTTCTGCTTGTTTTAGTAAGACATATTGGAAATTACTTTGGATTTATTGTATTAGATTTTATTTACAAGATATCATTATAAATCATATTTTGAATTTTAGAAGATTCCTACTACTCTCCTTCTGCTTTGTCCTGTCATTCTTTTTCTACCATTTTTCCCCCAGACAATAATATGCTACCACTGCAAGTAGAGTTCGTTTGTGAGAAAAGACACAAAGAATAATGTTCAACATTGTACAAGAAAGCTAACTGCTTCCTGGGCTGCATAAGAAGAAGCGTGACCAGCAGGTTGAGGGAGGTGGTTCTCCCCCTCTAATTTGCTCTGGTGAGACCCCATCTGGAGTACTGTGTCCAGTTCTGGAGCCCCCAACATAGGAGGGACATGAACCTGCTGGAGTGAGTACGGAGGAGGGCCATGAAGATGTTCAGAGTGCTGGAGCGCCTCTCCTAGGAAGACAAAAGTGAGAGAGCTGGAGTTCAGCCTAGAGAAGAGAAAGCTCTAGGGAGACCTTATTGTAGCCTTTCAATATTTAAAGGTGGCTTATAAGAAAGAAAGGAAAAGAAAGGCTTTTAACCCAGGTCTGTTCTGACAGGAATGATTTTAGGTTGAAAGAGTGTTAGATTCAGATAGACTGTAAGGAAGATATTTTTTTAAAATAAGGGTGATGAGACACTGAAACAAGTTTTTCAGAGAAATGGTGGATGCTCCATCCCTGAAAGTGTTCAAGTCAGATTGGATGAAGATTTGAGCAACCTAATCTAGTGAAAGATGTCCCTGCCCATGGCAAGGGTGTTGGACTAGATCCGTTTAAAGGTCTGTTCCAATCAAACTAAGGTGAAAACAAATATTCTTAAGTTAAGGGTTAGATGATAGAGATTCCTTGTATATCAGCTCCACACAGAAGTGGATTTCATTATTCAATTTTAATCACTAAGGTGAAATTCCTAATTTAAGTAAGTGCAAAGAAAACAATGAGAGTTTCGCATTTGATCTAATCCCTCTAGGTTTTCTTTGTGGGGGAGGTACTTCTTTGGTATGCTTCATCCATTCCTGAAGTGGACATCTGAAAAGGGTCAAATGAATCATACCCTAAAAATGCTTGTTTCTTTTCTTCAACGACAAAGACCATCTAACTGAAATACTGTAGATGTTGAGAGTTATGTTAAATGAATTTCAATCTTACTATATATAACCATGACAAGGTAAAAGACAACAAAAAATGGAAAGAGAGACCTGGTCATGGAAAGTGAGAAGATAATCTGAGCAAGCTTCATAAATCCATCTGTGAGAACTAAGCCTCAGTGGACAACCAAAATTACCTATAAGAGCTAGGTAAAATGACATCTTATTTCTTTACTCACTTGCTTACTCATGAATGGAGGAAGGCAGATAGGTATATTTACTGATCAAATATGTTTATAAGACCTCTGGTAAAACTTGATGCATTTCTTTGTCCATGCACTTTTCCATATCCCACGTGATCCCTGTTTCGAATTCCAGAATCAATGGGCAAAAAATGTATTGATTTCTGAGAGAAAAAACAAAAATTAAAATAATAAAAAACTTTAAGTCTTTGCCATCTATTTACCTAAGCAGCTAGAAGCACCTTTCCAATTATCTGCAGCTCAAAGAGTAGAACTGATAACAAATTAATACCTTGCAGCAAAACTACTCCCACCTTGGCTCTAACCATCTTCCCAGTAGATTTCTGTAGGCTGACACTCAAAATGATACTTCTCTCAGAGGCAAAAATAAGTTTTAAAAGAAAAGGAAGGAGGGACTAGAAGGTTCCAGAGCCACAGGGCAGAGGATAACTTTCAGGCACAATTCGAAATTGCAACTTCCATGGAAATGAGGAAAACAGCAGACAGCATGGCTGGCCATGGGGTACCAAAGCTGTAGGTACTTGAGAACAGGTATGATGAATCCTGATGTGAGGGTAGCAGAACAGAGACACTGAGAATATTAGTATAGGGAAAGAAGGCTTGGGGAAGAAAAATGGAAATGGAATGTACAAGGAATCACATCAAATGATGAAAAATGGAGACCTGGGATAGGAAGAAATGAAAAGCTAAGTGGAATCAATGTCTATAGGGATAAGGAAACAACAACTGATGAGTGGACTACAAAGCCCCTGAAATAGAAAGGGGATGTCTGTCAGTTCACAGAACTCACATTGGTTAAGGACAAAACATGAAGAAGTCACAAGTGTAAAGGCTTTATAAACCAATAGAGTTTGAAGAGGGCACTTATTTTTCTGCCTTGGCTCAGGGTTTCCATAGGACACATCTACTGTTGAATCTTTAAAGCAATATCAAGCAGTTAACTTAGCTTTAGCATATTTATCTTTACAAATGTTAATGACACTGTGCAGTTAACATATTTCTTCAAAGACTGGTGGTAATGCAAGATGTGCAGCATTTTGTTTTCAGGACAGCAGACCAACTTTTTTTTGGTCCTTTTTAAGAGGATTTATGAGGGTCTAATTATAGCACACCTATAATCACTATCAACTGCAGCGTCCTCTCAGTAGTTAAGGAATTTATTTAAGTGCACATAAAATAACTGGTCAAGGACAAGGTCTTACTGCTGAGTTCAGTGAGGAACAATGGAATACTT
Organism: Mohoua ochrocephala; assembly: GCA_013398855.1. Classification (NCBI taxonomy): domain Eukaryota; kingdom Metazoa; phylum Chordata; class Aves; order Passeriformes; family Acanthizidae; genus Mohoua; species Mohoua ochrocephala. Next base: position 84,408 of record VZTA01002198.1, on the reverse strand, counting down.
GGAACCTGTTGCTTTGTTTAATATGATCTAGCTTTTTGTAACCATAAACTTTTTTAGCTTAAGGCATGTAAATGAATATTTTAGAATCACTTCACAACACAAACTCTGCAGTACCTACAAGTTAAACTGGGGTTAGATTCTAAAATGTATTAAGTATATTTTATTGTTTTCTAGGGATTTGCACATTGTCTGTGACCAGTTTACAATGGCTTTGCATGTTATTTTTCTCAAGCATCAGCCAAACAAACTTACCTTGGCTTCTGAAAGCCAGGCTGCGCTCTTTCCTTTTCACACATCATCACCGGTAATAAAGATTCCAAAGGCAAAATTAAACCCCAAGATAATTCTAGGCCACCCCACTGTCTTTTAAGCCTGCAATGAGATTACATAGATGTAATTGACTGGAACTTAAATAAATAATTCTGGTAGGGAAGAAAAAGGAGATCGACTCACTCCATATTCCCTAAACTGGTCTATAGTAGTACCAGAAAAAAGATAATTCTAGATTTTAACTCTTCGCATGTTTTCTTTAATTATTAAAGGTTCTTTATTGGACTACCACTGTTAAATTTCATTTTATACAACTGCATTGAAATAATTTCTATGAGAATTTCATTTTCCAGAAATAACAAATGCATCCATTCATCCATATGTCCTTGATCTATAATGAGCTTGAAGATTCATTGTGAAATTTTCATTCTTTTGAGTAATTATTGTGATAAAGAGAAGTTAACTATCGGTTTTAAGCACCAAGTTAAAATGAGTCTAAATTATTAATTACTGCAGAAATGCCCTCAAATAAACCAATAAATGAAAAGAAAAAAAGCCTTTTCCAACAATTCAGCGCTAGAACTAATGTTAACTTGGCATTTTGTTTTTTACATAGGAACATAAGGAAAAACTGCGGCTTTCTGGAATTCTACAAAAAATTGCACTTCATTGGAAAAAACGACAGACAACCTCAGTGCTGAACAGAACAAGCTATAGTTCACACTCCTGTCACTCTTCTCCCCCAAAAGATGTATTTGTTTCTGTCTAAATGTTACTGTATAATCAACACTGTGCATGAAGAATCCAGTCCAGGGCAATGGGTGAACTCTAGATTTCAAGATAAGAACGGGTGGAAGATTTTAAGATAGGAAAGGACGGAAGACACAGAGTGTTAGGAGACAGGAAACTATAATCTCTTTGTCACACGTGGCTTCTGCTTGGCACTGGGGATGAGAGCATGAACAAAAGCAAGGACCCCTGTAGAGATTATGTAACCTCATTTTCAAAGTCACTGAACCCATACATCTCCCATTCATCTTAGTGGAGCAACCACAAGCAAACCCATAGGTCCAGGATATCTCCTAAGTCCTTGCTTTCAAAAAAGTGTCCATGGTCCAGTTCCTCTGCCTCTCTCTCTGTGGATGTCTAGGCCATTTCCACCTAAATTAGCAGCTTTCTGTCCTCTAGGAAATCCAAAGGAACAATGATGCTGAAGCACAATTAAAAAAATAAGAAAAAAAAAAGAAGCTTATTGCTAAGACAGTTGTGCACTTCTGTGTGCTGCTATTTTGTTGTTGAAGATTTCGGCAGGTAAGCAGAGGTATTAGTTAAAGCTGACAGAGTAAAAGGAGGGTGATACACAGAGATGGTGAATTCCAAAGGGCCGTGCAAGGTAGAAGAGATTGAGAGACAGTTTTGCAGCTCCTCTGTCATGGTTTAACCCCAACCATCAGCTAAGTACCACAGTCACTCATTCCCCGCCACAAGGTGGGATGTGGAGGAGAGTCAGAAAAAAAAGGTAAAACTTGTGGGTTGAGGTAAGAACAGTTTAATAACTAAAACAAATTAAAATATATTAATATCAATAATTTCTCACCACCCGTGAACTAAGGCTCAACCCATCCCGGAGCAGTGATCAGTGGCTCCTGGCCAGCTCCCTCCAGTTTATCCACTGATCAGGATGTTCTACGGTATGGAATATCCCCTTGGCCTGTTCAACTCAGCTCTCCTGTCCATGCTGCCTTCTGGCTTCTTGTGCACCTGCTCACTGAGAGAGCATGGGAAAAGTCCTTGACTGAGGATAAGCACTACTGAATAACAACCAAAGCATCCGTGTTTTATCAACATTATTGTCGTACTGAATCCAAAACACAGCACTCTACCAGCTACTAAGAAGAAAATTAACTCTGTCCCAGCCAAAACCAGGACATCCTCCTAATGAAGTATTATGTTTGTGGGCTCTTCAAAGTCTTTAGGAAAAAAATCAATGATCATATTACAATGTCCACTTTGCAGGATGAACCACTGAGCCTCATACGGTTTATTCTATAATGTCAGAGGAAAATACTTATCCCTTTTTAATCTTCTGATAACTAGGACCAATAAAACATAGTGAAAACATAGTTCACATCTTTTTTTTAATAATGGCTACTAAAAATAAAGCTCCAAGGGTTAACAATCAGAGAAATGAAGTGAAAACTAGATGTGAAGATGTGTTTGGACATAACACTTCAAGTAATATTTGTGTCAGCATCAAGTAGTCGTCACATACATGTGGTCACTGCCTGCAGGTACAAGAGGCAAACATCAAAGAGCCATGTCAAAAGATATTGAAAGCTTTGTATTTATTAATTTGTTTCTTTGTTTTATTTTGTGGAAACAAATCAGACTTCCTTAGTTCGATAACGAACATAATCCCTTTTGACTTTTGGACTGGCACCTTGTGATGAACCAGCCCTCTGGGCCTCTACGCACCTTGGTCACAGAAATGTCCCCTTCCTTAATATTTTCATTATCTGTTGACAGATTTACATTGAAGTGTCAAAAAACTACTTAATGCATTCATAAAATGCAGAAAGCGCTCTCTCCACTCATAAAATCCATATTTGACTGGAGACATCCATGTGTAGAAGTTTTTTTCCTATTTCTTTTGAGGTTTTTTGAGATGCTACTTGGTATTGAAATAAAAAACAAATAACCAAACAACAAAACAGGAATTGAGGGGTGATATTCCTTTGGGGAGGGGATTGGATGTTAGTGAGTTTCCATAGGCATACAAGCTGCTGCCTCACAGTGGAGTGACCTGAGAGAGGCAGCAGCTCCCAGGCCCTGCTGAGCTCCCCTGGAGCAGGCAGCCCCACACTGCGACAAATTATCACTCTATGAATAACATCATTAAGCAAACTCAGAGGGAAAAAATAAATTGCCATTCAGAAAATAGCTATTTGCTAAAAGAAGCTGTAGCTTGATGTACCACCTCATGACAGTTCCTGCAATCACTGGCAAAAGTTTTCTTATTAAAAAAAACAGTAATTAAAAAAATTAATTTTTTTCTTAAAAAATTTTTTTTCTTAAAAAAACCCACCACTACTTAAAATTAGGATGAACTAAGGCAATATACTCAATTTTGTCCAATATCTTAAAATGCTCTGTAAGATACTCTGTTATACCTAAATCTGAAAGAGTACATAATAAAAGCATATGCAATTGTGTTTGCCTCAGATTGAGTCCTTTCATAATGCATTTGTGGACTGCATAAATGTCTCTTCCAGCTTTCAGTTATTCAGACTAATACACAAAATTCCACTATTGTTTCTGAATACATAATGCAATGCAATGATCACTGCTATCATTAAAGTAACTTGCCAAATTCTTAGAGTTAGCATCATACAAAAAACAATGCAAATTACTTTATGAAACTTTCAAAACTGTAGACACATTTTATTGATTTTTTACTACATTTTCAAAAGACATTAGCCCATAATACTTTCACTACGATAACAAAGTACTTTTATGTAGGGACTTATGGTCTGAAAATCTGTTTTTTCTCCACTTTAAGATCATTTGCCTTAAAAAAGATCATTTGCCTCATTGACAATGAAGGCATCTGTTTTTTTCTTAATGAACATATCTACATGTATTTTAGAAACTGGGGCAATGGTAAGGGATGTAAGAGGAGTGAAGATAGCCCATAAAAGTTCTAGAGAGTGATACTCTTTGCGGTGTTTATTTACAAACATTTCTGTTACTATAAACTTAAAAAAGGCTATTTGAAATGAATTGGTGTTACAGTTATAAACTTATAGTTATGCCACATAAAAAATGTTGACTGTCTGTCCTTTTCTGTTCTGGCCTGGAAAAGATAGCCTAACCCACAACACTACCATCCACCTACCATAACCTCTAGATCAAGAGAAAAGAATAAAAATGAAAGGAAAAATGGTCAAAACCCTAAATAGGGTCAGATACTGGGTATACAACAGAAGAAGTCTAACCATCACAGCGCATTTCCTACACATGATGGTAACACACGACCCAGATAATTATACTCTCCCAAACAAAAGGTAGAGGAGCGTGTTGTGTCAGAGCACTGGAACCAGTCCTTTTGAACCTTATACCTTGTGACAGGCATCCTTAAATTGTGCATCTGTCTCCAGACCCACCAGAGACTCTGGCGGTCTAATTCCAGTGGCAGAGCCCTGCTCTGGTAGATTATTTCTGGTGTCAGTTACACAGGCTCTGTGACCCAAAAGATGGGCCCCCATGCAGCCACCACACTGGTTCTGTCCCAGCTTCCCTGTGCACATTCTGCAGCAGGGCTCCAGCACCCATCCAGACCAGACCTGTGCCAAGAGGATGGAGTTTTCAAGAGACTCAGTAACAATATGGGGACTTGATGACACAAGGTGCTTATGTCTACACTGGAAGAATATATTGTCTCTCCTGATAGAGTGAGTGTAGAGAAAGATAGAGTTCTGTGACACTTGCACTGAATGAATGACCCTTCCAAAGGACAACATGCTGTAGTAAATGCTTTTTTTTTTTTGCTTTTCCAAGCCTGTGCACTGTTTTGATGACTTCCAGACAAGGGCTATGACCAATGGGTAATAACAACAGGGTAATGCACCCGGGTGCCTCAAAACCCTGATATTAAAAAAGGCACAGTATCATCAGGAATCATGATGCTATTAAAACTTTCTGACAAGAGTAATTGGAGTTTGGGGACACCATGTGTGGGAGCAGCGGTCTCTCCTTGCTTCACTAATCCTGCTGATAATCCTGCTTTGCTGCAGGCTAGGACAGGAGACAGTTGCAGTGTGATGTGGCATCAGGACCTCTACTTTTCCTCCACCACCAGATTTTTACACCTGCTCACCTTTTGGCCAAAAGATCACTACCAGCCCAAGCAAGTGCTATATTACCTGAGTGTTTTTATTTTCTGCTTTATTTCATTCTCCAAAGAGAGAAGCAATTAGCTCACGACAAGCTGTGCTGCCCAGATATATAATGGCCTCCTGCCTTTCTTATCTTATCCTTTTTTCTTACAAGGCTGTCTTCAACCTCCTTCTCCCAGTGTGATTCGGTCCTCAAATCAGTGCCTTCTCAGTGTGCTCTTTGAAGGGGAGGTGACAGACGAGGACCAAGCTATGTAGATGTGCTAAAGTAGGTGAGGCACTCAGTCTCCCTAGGATTATGTGATGCTGACTTAAGACTGGCCCTTGCTGTTTGGAGACTGGCTCACATAAAATGAGTGCATCAAAAGCTCTGAAAATTCAGGTACCAATGGGCTGGCAGCTTAAGTTGCCAGGAATATTTTTTACATATTTCAGAGATAATTGATCGTTCTGGCTCAAGTATGACAACCAAAGCTACAGTAACCTCTCTAAAGCATGGAACACAATAAGGTGGAGAAATCAGATCCCCTAAAGAGATCATCTGAAATCTCCCAGCCAAAGCCCATCCCAAATTCAGAAGCCAGTACTCCTCAGTGTCTGTCTAAAATTTGATCATAGTTATCTTGATGTGGGTTACTGTGTAATTCAGAAATACATGGTATGTCCACAGGTTGGCCTGGTTAGCATTTTACAGTCCTGAGATGTATCAGAAACATCTTCTCTCAAAATCACATCACAAAACTTCTTTGGATAAAGATCCCTGAGTCCTTCCACAATTTCTTTCATCCTACTCATGCCAGTGGAAAAGACTCAACAACTTTGAATATAATCAAATATAACATTGATCTTCAGCGTCTTTTACAGTGGGATTACTGAGTATTTATAGTTGAAAGATAAAAGAGAGTGGGAAAAGAGAGAGCTGGTTCATTAAGGGCATACTCATCCTTTGTTGTCTCCTAAAACACAAGATGAAACACAGCTGCATTACTGTATTTTTAGTTCCCTCTCTATTTATACAATTATATGGTTGGATTTCAAAACTGTAAATTTGCTGTTACGGATTGCATAATTTAGTTTCTGTATTGCACTGGGGTCATTCTCAGTTCTATTATGCAAGTGACAGGTGTGGGAATCAAGCAGAACACAGAGCTTGTGGTAAGGGGACTGCAGAGAAGCATTTCAGAGGGACCACCAGATGCTCTGATCTGCCCAGGCCAGCTGTGACATTCAATAGAGAGGCAAGTGTGTGCATCACCCCATCTCCCCCCAAGTCAAGAGCACCACTTAACAACCCTGGGCACATCTGTTCCCAAGGACTCTGATTACTTCTAGGGATCAGTAAGGTCACAGGAATCTTCAAATCCATTTTGGTTCATCTTTTTGCGATAACATTGTCATGTTACTGTACCATATGACTGACCACACATGACTCATTTAAAACTTGTTTTTTCACATGAATTAGAATTTACAAAGATCTGATAGCCTGCAACAGGTAAGCACTGCTCTGAGTAGGCAAACTTAGTTTCTTGGAACATAACTAACATTTCCACAATTATTTTTCCTCAGAGCTGATGACAGTTCGTGATACTAAACTGCAGTAAGAAGTGTAGCCCTTTCTGCAGGGCAATGTATACTTGATACTCTATTTGCTACTAGTCTAAATTAAAAATCAGTCTTTCAATTTGAAATTTTAGAGAAACTGTGCAGAATATTAATTAGTCAAACTGGAACATAACCAAGACACCAGAGTTTAACATTCCTGCTCTTGTAAAAAGCAGCAAAGCTTAATTTTCCTATGACACTAGAAGTTGAGGATCTTGTAGAAGAAGGTCCAAATGAATACAAAACAAAGAGCCGTACTGGGGCATAGTTTCGTTAGTTCCTTTTGGAGATGGTGGTGGGGAAACCAAACCAAACCAAACCAAACCACAAAGATGCACTACTAGAAAAAATTGTTTCAAAGATATTGGATTTTAAAAAATTCTTTCATTGCATCCAAATTGAGTAATAATTGGAATTTGATATTGTGATTAATAAAACAAAAGGCTCTCTTCGAACAAAGAACTTCTAGTAGGAGAAAAGCCCTATACAGTAGCTATTTCTAATATGAGGTATGAGGAAAAAAGGGAATCACAAATAATTTTTGCAAACATGCATGACATAATGCCAGATTATTGATGAAATACACCATTCAAACACAGAGAGAAAAAGCCTGGCATTTCAATTCCAAGCATTTTGAAGTGAAAACAGATCTTCAACATAGGTCTTAGATAGACCTCTAATCTGTTATTGGTTAGTACTTTTATGGGCATATAGAAATGCATTAAAAATGAAGAACAAAAAAACAAATAAATGAGCCAATCTGTATTTTAAAAGTTAGACTACCACTCTAGTAGTGTTAGGATATCACCCAACCATGGTCCCATCTGCTCTCATATATTTTCTGAGTTTGTTGCTTCCTCAGGGATTGGAGAGGTACCATTGCACTCTCCTAACATACACACATACATGCACTCCCCCATTCCAGAATTCCACATTTCATAAAATGGAGCTCTCAATATTTTTTCCTATGGGGTATTTTTTTTTAAGAAAATCAGTTCTTTGGTTATGGTTTTAAAAATGAGAAATTTGTTTGAATGAGTCATTCTGGAAATGAACGTTTGAACAGCTAGTATGTTCCTTCTGGAGAATTTTTTAATATGCATGAAAGAAACCAGGCATCTTCTCTACCTTGTTCTTTCATTTTCCCTTTGAGGTCTTCATACCTGTATAGTAGAATTTCAAGCTGAACATCAAAAATGAGTTCATGTCCTAACATGCACTTGAACTTCAGTTCTGAGCTGCAAAAAATGGACTAATGATAATATGTTTCCTCTTCAGGATATATGAAAATTATTAATTATATTAGTGACTTTTGCAAATCGCAACAAAGAGCAGTGAAAAAAGCCAATGAGAAAGTGAGGATTTCTAACTTCAAAATAAGACCATAACAGCATGAAGTGAACAAGGCATGGGCTCACTCGGTAAACAATAAAAAGAAAAAAATATATAATTGAAGCACTGCTCACTAGAGAGCCCATTCTAATCATCATACCAGATGAGTCAAGATTCCTTCAGAAAAACTACTGCACACTCATGTTATTGAAGTCTGAATCATAATGCACCCTTGTAAGAGGGCTGAAAACAAAGTGCTCTGCTTGTGACAATTCCTAACATTTGAGCTCTTGGTTTCAAAACCTTCCTAGCAATTTTAAGTGTTTGCCATTTGTTATATGGCTGCTTACTTGCTACAGCTTGGTAAAAAGGCAGGTTGCTGGTTTCACATCATGATCCTTGATTTCAATGTCTTCTCGTTTTGGATGACTAAATAATGTTCCTCAAACTGCACATCTGAAAGCAGTGGCTATTTTTAAAATTGTTCTTCTTTTATATAGACAAGCTGTTAGTGCACCCAACAATTATATACATTCCCCATCATTGTAAGATTGTGTAAGAATACACAATACAAAAATGATTATTAAGGGAGCCAAAATTAGTATACTAATGATTCAATTTGACAGTTTCATTATGTATAATGTGGATAAAACTGAGAACTCTTTTAAATTACTCCTGCCATGTTCTGAACCAGACCACTAAACCAACTTAGAATAAATTAGTTTATGTCTTTTTGTAATAAATTTATCATAATGGTGCATATGTACACAGCCATATATTTTTCTTTTTATGCCAAATGTTCAGGACATTATTTTGATCTAATTATATTTCATCTAATTATAGTTCATCATGGTTAAAATATCAAATTTAATGGTATGTCACGGATTAAGAGAATAATTTGATTTCTACACTGTTAATTAGAACTTACATTTACATGATTATGGAAAGTTATATATGAATTACAAAATTAATACTCAATGTCTAAAAAACCCTTCTGCCTGTTTCTAAGAGGATCTATAGACAAATGAAATTATTAAAATATATATTTAGGCATTTAAGGTCAACTAATGGGTTTATTGGGGAACTATACTCTACTATAGACATCATAAAAGTAAAATACTTGTTAAAAAGAAATTGGACACTCCTGGCTAACAAACTCAAACATAAACTTGGAACATCCTAGGGATTCTCTGGCTAATTAGCTCGCTTGCCTTTCTCTTCTGGTGCACATCCACTGTCACTGAGACAGGAATGTCCCCCGTCCCCCAGGTGCACCCACCCTGCAGTTCAGACAGAAGTGGAAGCAGGAGTGCCTGGATGTGTGCAGGACAAACCCAGTTCCAGGCTCTGTAGTGCAAAGCCACACATGTCTCATCACACCATCATTTACAGGTGGGAAGGACTCGACAGCTGAAGAAAAAAGACGTGTTTGGGATTTCCTAGGGCCGACAAGAAAACAGAGCCATTCCAACGCAGAAGAAGATGCTAATAACTCCATGGTAAAGGGCTATTCTGGCCTGCCACAGACCCACAGCAGATGAGTTCCTGCTGTCATCATCTGAAGATGTGCTGCTGGCAGTTGGGGAGATAAATTATTCCATGCTGTAGGGCTGGGTGACCTGTGCTGCCCCGCAGTTATGTCTGCCCTCAATATTTGGCCAGGAGGAGATCCTTCACCACTAGCTTCTGAGCTGTAAAAATTATCAGCTTCCCTACCTTAAATGCAGCTAGTACACACTTCCCAAGCCAGAAAGGGTGAGCATGTCAACAACATAATGGTGACAGTCACTTTGCAGGCTGCAGTCAGTCGTAGGGGCAGTGGCATATGACACTATGAACTGTGCAGAAACGTGCAAAATACTGAAGAGATCCAGCGTTCATCTGGAGGGACAAACAGGGATTTAGTTCCTTCTCAGTGACATCAGCCCTGTATGCAGATTCAGTACACGAAACAATGAAGTCCAGCAATTATTACAGTGGGTCTTCTATCATAGAAGAAAATCAGAAAAGGAAAGAAAGAATATTTTGTGCATTTTTATTTCTGAATGCATGGCAGGTTACACTTCTGTGGTAAATAACAGCCCACTGACATGTCAAGTGACACAGTGTGCAGCTGACTGTAAGAAAGCTCCACGTTGTGTGGATGGTTTGGTTTTGGATCATTTTAGAGTACTTTAACACATCACAAAAGCAATTTCCTGTCCTTTCCTGCTTTTTATTTTTCCCTTCGCAAATTCAAGTACCAACTCACTATGCAAATTTATCTACTGCCAAGATTTAGCAGAAATATCAGTTACTTGTGTACAATTGTAGAAGGGTTATAAATATGCAAAGGAAATTTAAGTACAAAGATTTGCAAGTCAAGGAAGGGCTCCTGGCTGTCATGACCTCTGAGTTTAAGACCTGAGATTAAGAATCTAGTATAAATGACACCAAAAGAATAAGAAACATATTAAGTTTCCTAGTCCTTTTATTTAGCTTTTTTTCCTTTTTTTTTTATGAAGACATTCATTATCAACAGAAAGAAAAAAATCACTTCCATTAGGACAATGTGCTTTTATTTCTTCTGCTATTGCACTGGACTTCTCTGAATTCTTCCCAGGAAAGAAAACTCAAGAAAAAGTGAGATGAAAATGTAATACAGTTAAAAAATTAAAAATTAGGAGTCATCTGGCTTGGGTCTTAATAGTATAAAACTGTAGTCCTTTAAATAGTACTGGTTCAAACACACTATCACTCTGGGAAAGCTTGGCATTATATTACACTTTCAGAAACCCTAGGATGATAGAAAAACAGGCAACAGGTGGAAAATATGTATATAAGTCTTTTCATCATGTACTGACTGAACCAAATATCAAAGCCTGGATAGAGCTAATTAGCTACCAAGGCAGCTGTTGAAAATTTGTCCTACCTGAGAAACTCAAAGGGATTCCAACACTGCCGTCATGCTGGGAGCCCAGCTCATGTCACACACCGGATCACATACAGGAGAGTCATCACCACAGCGAGCCTGATGTCTTCCCATGTTTTCACCCCAGGTGGGACCTACCTGAGATCACAGACATCAGGGGCAATGGTCAGAGAGAGGCCCATCATCAGGGTTAGCTTAGTTACTGGTACAGGTGATATTATAGTCTCCAGCTGGGTTTACTGGTTGGTTACACATTAAAAATCCCTCCCTGTTAAGCCACAGGTTCTCTTGAGAAAGTAACAAAAATGATGCAACTATCACCAGCAGATTGCAGATCTGGTTTCTTTTCCTCTGCCTCTCTTTCAACCCAGACCCAAACTCTGACAGGTAAATTACGCTTAGTCAGTGGGCACCTACAGGTCCAGCCAGCCATACAAATTATTCTGAACTGAAGGAATCACTGTTTTTCCTTTGAGTCGATACCCTTCCCTTTTTCTGGCAGAGCCCTTCCATGCTTTTCTTTGACTACACATGGTTACATTTATGCCACAACTGCAGGTCTTCCCACCTGAATAGAAATGTTCAGATTGTCCCAAAAACTTGTAAAGTAGCTTATATATCTTGCCCTAGACTTCACCTTTGCTTCTGTATGGAATTATTGTCATGGATGCTGCAGAAGCTGCAATTAACTGTTTATATGATACATTAAACCTTTAGATCTCAAGGTCTTCCAAAAGCAAGGCAGAGGTTCTATGCTTAGTGACAGCAATAGTCTGATGATGGGAGCATGCTCCTCTTACCACACTGGGAATGGGATCTGCAGCACTCTCTTTTTCACCCCTGCTGTAACAAGCAAATACTGTGGTATACCCTCTTCAATAGAAAAGGTAATTAGCTCATTCTCTTATTTCAGATGCAGGAAATACCTGGAGAGGCCATAGGGTGGATATGGTAAAACTTGGGGAGGTTTCCCCTTGCTTTCCTTTAAAATATTTTTTAAAGTTCCTGCTGTGAAGGAATATCCTGAAAAGCATGTTCCTTATTTTGGAAATCATTATAATTTGATTTAATTATGGATAATTTCCAATAAAATTCATTTGTTTCAGTTATTGGTCACGTTTTCAACTGGCAGGTGTGTGAACTAATAGATGAGAAAGTTTTATGAAATAGTGTCTGTCTTATCAGAGAGAAGCCTGTGGTTTCAACAGGAGTTGTTGGCCATTTCTAGTACAGACATCTCTGTCCTACTAGTAGAGTAGTGTCCTTTATTACTGAGTATTTGAACACTTTCAGTCCCATTAGGTATCTTTTGTCTCCTTATAAATAGGTGTAAACACTGTATTTCGAAAAACAAAGATGCCCCGGTATATAAAAGGGGGGTAAATGAATTCAATAACTCAGCAAGATGAAAGCCTAATTTGCTCAAATGTGCAATCTACAGGAATGTAAAAAGTAATGAGTTTTATTGATAGATAAGTGTAAAAAATTTTATTCCAATGTACACACTGGAAATGCTTAAAGATATATATACACATATATATATATGTGTGTGTGTGTGTAAACTAACATTAAATAATAAAGTAACAATAGTTCAACATATTTTCAAAATTCTATGTCTGTTGAAATAGAATATATGCCTCTGCATGAACTGGTTTATAGATGTAAAGAAAGGAAAAGACTGAAATATGAGACTAAGCATTTAATCTCATGTAAGAATGGTCACACTGGCAGAGCCAATGGACATGCTCCATTGAAAAACACAGATGTGATAATTTTCTGAATACAGGACCAATTAAAAAAAAAAGAGGAGGTATTTTTATAAGTTCACTGTGAAAAGCACCTTGAGCATATACAGTTTGGAAAGCTTCACCCTTCCTCCTGTTCATATCCTGCATCAAACATTGCAACAGGATTTGGTAATTCGTAAAATAATTAAATTAAAATATAAAATTTATAAAATAATATAGGATGTTCTGGAATATGGCAGATAACGCAACTGTAATGGTTTCTGCAATAATTTTTGATATATTTTATTGAATAATAACACACTTATTTCTCTGAAAAGAATGAGGCAAAGATTATTTTTCTAGGATTAGTTTCCTAGCTCATATACTATTGAGTCATTGATAAAGTTTTGGAAAATTACATGATCATTCTAGGGAAATATCCTGGGTGTGAAAGAAATTCAGAGACGATACTGAAAGTCATGCCATGATTTTATGAATTTCTATCACTAGAAAAAGTATTTGAATGATGGGATTCAAATCATCATTTGATTTTTGATAATTCAACTGATTATTTTTGGAATCTCTCCTTATTTAAATTATCTTCAAGTCATATTTCTTCAGGAAGTCTCCTGTAGCATAGAAGATTTTTTCTCAATTAACTGAAAAAAAAAAATGGAGTGGCTTAGTTTTGTAGCGGGGTTCAGGCAGTGAGAAATGGACTGAGAATTCTTGCACAGCACAAAGGAGAATTCAGGGCCAGTGTAGATACAAAGAGCTTTGCAATATGACTATTCACACCTAAAATTGGACTAAATCAAATAGTAAAATTCAAGTGCCCCTTTCTCTAAAAAAAAAAAAGGCAAAATCTTAACTCTTGGGGGTTTTTTTAAGTTTTCTTTGTCATGGCCACAGCTGGAGATTTATGCTTCTCCCCTCCACCTTACCCTCACCCCACCTTGATTTTCTGCTTTTATTTAAAAATAAAAGATAGAACCTTCAGAAAATCACCAGAGAAATGCTGTGCCAGGTTCCAATAAAAAATAAAACGTGCCGACACAGATTTTAAGGTCAGGAGGAAAAATATGATAATTCAGTCTGACCTTTTTCAAAACACAGAAAATTGGGAGGTAATACTTGCAATAAGTTATTTTTATTAAGTTTACAGTTTTGCACAGTGACAGCTTAAGTTTTCTCTCACTAGTTGTACTTTTAGTAGGATTTTTCCACGGTTATCTGGCAACGTTTTCAAGGAAAACTTGAAGGTAACAAGAGAAAAAAGGATTTCTTAGTTTGAAATATGCTGACTGTGTACTGCACAATGTCATTTGACTGCCTGTATCAGATATAGGCTCTTCTATTTTCTGTAAGCAATCCACAGGATAGTATTCTTCTACAATGAAAAGCTGAAATGTGCATTAGGACACCCTTCATGCCAAATACAGAGGACAAGTGATCTCTTTCATTCCTTTGAATGCTCAGGATATTCCAAACAATTACAAAAAATATAGAGAGAGCTAAATTTATAAATAAATTTAGAAAAAAATCTTTTCACTATATTCTTTTTGAAAAGCTGGAGCTCAGTCAAATGTCACTGGAATGAACAAATACATTTTAAGAAAAATATATTCGTGTGGCAGTTTTGGACTTAACTTTTTCAGTTTTTCAGCTCTGGAAGTTTCTGTTTTCACAGGCGTTAAAAATATTCAAGTTTTTTGCTTTTTAATGATTTACGTGATTGTGGAGTTTTCCTCAGAGATAAAAAGAGAAATTGTTTTCCTTGACCTTTCCAGGTAGGCTGATACTAGAAATTTCAGTTCAGAGATATTTTCAGAAACTTATAACCCCTCCAAAACTGTGTTTTGACTCCTCATGGTTATTAAACACACCTTAGGTAGTTAGAACTTCCCCAGTGGTGATGTTTGTATGGCAGGTGACACCAAGTGCTGCTATCACAGGCAGTGTTCCTGCTCTCTGTGCACGTGCGTGTGTCCAGCTGTGGCTGTGCCAGGCCCTGTGCAAAAGGGTTCAGCTTCTTCCAGCAGCTTTTCCCTACAAGTAACTGAGGAGTTTGTTAACTACAGGTGGTGCCTTAAGTGGCCACCTAAAACACAGAGACTAGACAAGAATTAAGATAATAAAAGGAGGGATTTATTTGAAGGGTCTTCAAAGGTACACCCTGGGCAGTCCAGAGGCTACACCCCAGATGGACACTGGGTCACGGATTCCTCACACTTTTATAAGTTTGGTTCATTTGCATATCAAGGTTAATTCTCCAATTATAACCTCAGTTCATGATGAAATTACCCCAAGTTTGCCCCCCTTTAGAGGCTTTTAGTTTACATATTTTTGGCCTGGTGTCCCTGGAGTGGAAACCTGCAGGGGTTTGTTATGACTGACCAGCATGAGAGAACAGCAGCTCACAGGCCACAAGAAACTTCAAAGTTACACACCAGGCAGCACAGGATTGGAAAAATATAAAAGTTAAAACCTAAGGCATCACAGGGTCACTTTTTATTGCAAATCTGCCACCTAAGAACGAGGTAGGAGCTTGGAGCTGTGTCTTCCAGAGACACTGCTGGATGTTTTTCGGCCAGAAGAGATAGATATTCATTCAAGAACTCCTAAGTTACACCTGAGACAGATCTGGATTATCTGTCACTTAGTTACTTACATCTATGGATGCAGCTGCGCTTCTCCAAATCGTTGTAACTCTTCATGAGCAACAGTCACATCAGTGTGCATTCCTCCTGTCTGCTTCCATGTGCAAGAGCTGTATACTTTATACCCCTTGACATGTTGTATAAAGTTCGAGAGGACTTGAGTTAATTAAAAAAGGTAGTCATGATCTGTTAGGTTCAATATGAAACCTTTAGAGTGACAGTGCAAAATCATTCTGCAGAAATCCCAAGACCTCCATGCAAATGAACTCAGTTGATAATATTTATTGACAGAACACTGGTATAATCTCATTAATATTTGCAAATTTCAATTACAGGGAGGTCATGAGCCTGTTTAAGTAGTCACAGTTTTCCATTATGATTGGAACAAACACCAATTTATTAATTCATCTTCTAATTTTGAAAAAGGTGAAAGTATTATGCTGCTAAGAATGATATATGATGAAGTAAATTATTTTTGCATAGATGTAATGTTATTTTCTTCCTGTGACATTGAAATTCTGTGTCAAATTCTGGTAGAGAGGAAAAGATAAGAAAGCATAGGTCATTCCTCATATAAATGAAAAATTGACATGGATCACTAGCATTATGAAAGCAAGTAATATAGTATTTTGTTATTCAAGACCTGAATCTGTTGGATAAAAATCACAATTGTGGTTCACAAAAAGGGGGGTAATTGTGTATTTCCCAAGAGGAAGTGTAAGGCGATGAAATTACATTTTGATCCTTTTCTTTTTCTTTTCCAGCAAAGATTTTCCCAAAATGAGAAAATGAGCTACTAATCAAGCAGAATATTTTGACTGCAGGACTCTGTCCTCCTAAGGACCCCAAACAAAACTTTTGAAAGAGGAGACTTGCAAAGCATCAAAAGACAGGGATTTTGGGATATATCTTTACATCTTCTATACAAGTGTGTGCTTATAGACATTAACAGAACAATTTCTTTACTAAAGTAACGGTTTATTTCCTCCTGATTTGTTTTGTAAATAATATAAAGCATTATCATTACTTTCTTATTTGTATTAGTTGGAACATATTTGTACCAAAAGGCTCCAGTGCAGAATCAGAATTACTGTCTACCTCAACTAACAATCAGAGTCACCCAGTTCATATGGAGGCAATGATGTTAGACTAGGACAAGGATAAAATAAACCCTCTGAAGCAAACTGTGCCCTCCTTCTACTCAAAGAGCAGAACTGGTGTGTTTATGCATCACACATCTAACACAAAAGCAACCATTCAGCCCCAGAAAGAATAGCTTGCAGATGTCACTGCCAGGCACAGTTTGCTGTCAATCTAAAAATAAGATACACGATCTTAAAAGGAGCTGAAAAAGCATTCTAGAAACTCTTTGCTAACTAGCAAAGGGCTGGACACATGGCAGAGTGAACAAGCCTGTTCCAACACAGGGTAGATGGGAAGTTGTTAAACCTTCTTCCTAGAGCCTGCTGGAGCACTCAGAAAAGACCGTGCCTTATCTGAGCAGCCAAAGAATTACTTTTCCTCACAGTCCAGGTATACAGCATGCTGCAAGAGTTCACTGTAGCTGCCATCCTAGGCTTTCTATTTCATTCTGCTCCTGAAAGTACAACAGTGAAACACATCTGCTTTGGCATTCTTCATTAGATGTGACAAAAAAAAAAGCACCCTAAAAAACCCCCTGAGGTTGGAACCACAGCCTCATCACCTATCATGGAAGATGTCACTCTGTCTCATCAGGGTGCACAGTGTGAATGGATCTGGACTCATAGTTCCTTGGAGGGAAGATGAATATATTTGGTGGCAGCTGGTAGAACAAGGAATATATTGAGCTCATCCTTCCTTTCCCTCTGGCTCAGAAAGACCTCCTCCCAAAGGAGAACAGCTCCAGTCAAGCTGAGTAAGATGTGCTGTGAAATGGGAACTGTTTACAGTTTTTCAAAATCTGATTTCAATATGGAGACTATAGAATACTTAGCATGTCTCTAAGGCTGCAAGCAAGAGAGGGGGTTCAGATAAATCAGAAAGGTACACTTGCTCAAGGTCTTGCTAAAAACTACCTCTGGGTAGCCCTTATCCCTAATGATCAGGCAGAACAGATGGCTAACGGGTTTCAGTCCCTGCCTGGAAGCAGTGGGGTTTATTTTGTGCCCAAAATCTGGTCCCATTCCATGGCTGGATGCCCACTACAATCTGCACTCTGGAAAGAGTCTGAGGGCAGGGTCAGTTCAGAGGAGATGGGTGGTAGAGCACCAGAGGAGGAGCCCAACGAGTTGAGCTGGACAAGCTCAACTCATCTGTTTTGCAATAGAAGAGGCCACAGCAGAAGAAGAAGCTGTAAAACAGGCTGGGGGGTATGATGAGAGTCAGGAACAATCCAAGCAGATCACTGGGAGAAGCAACAAATGCTAAATAAGCAAAATATTAAATACTTACATAAATATTGGCAAAGTCAAAGAGGTGGTAGTCTTATTTTTCCTGAACATACATGCAGGGGAATGGATTAAGAAATGCCATTGGTTGGAAAAATGAACCTGTATCTTTCACCTTGCCTATTTCCAGACTGTAAAAGAATCAGTTCCTATGTAGGTTTCAAAATTATCCCACATATTTAAATAGGCAGTCAGCGACAAAACCAGCAATGCAGAACAGTTAATTCAGATGCAAATATTAACAATTACAGTAACACAGAACTCATATAGTTAGCACTATAGGAACAGATACTCTGATAATGAAAACTAAAATAACTGCTGGTATCCATAAATTCAGAGATTCTTACCCTACATTTTTATAAAATTCAGTCTGCATATCAGTGTGCTAACTGAACTGAGCTTAAAATTCTGTGTGCAGTCTTTAAGATAATTTTTGAAAAGGGTAGCCTTCTGAGGATAGTTATTTAAAATTCAGAAGGCTGCCCAGAATATCAGAGTAAGTTCAGCATTAGTGTAATTTTTCAACCTGACCCCAGAGGCCTACGAACTAAAATGCCAGCAGATTAAAATGCCTTTTAAGAGCCATTCTGCACTAAGTGTATGTATGACAGAGTTATACTTTAAGTTATAAGCAGACAGCATCACTTTGGAGGCGGCAGCTGCCACAGTCAGGAAAGGACAATTTTGCTGTAGCATGTGTCAAACAGTCGCAGGATCAGGCTAATTGAGAGGTCTCCATCACTGGAACAGCAGCTCCAAGGTTAGCTCAGGGAGTGGGGGTCAGAGTCAGGCCTGCACCCTGCTGAAAGCAGTCAAGAGGAAGGCACAATTTTGGCCAGAGTAACATCTGTTTTTTCACAGTTTATAGGAAGCTATTGGCACCGGTACCACATTGTCACCAAATGTGTCATGATCTTTCTCCCTGAATGTCTCAGCCTAACATCTGTTCAAAGTACCTTTGTAAAATGGATTGAAACATTTAATAGACAATTTATTGCCGAAATATGCAATGTTTTGATATTGAGGCAGTCTGCAAAGTGATTTGCAAAGCTCGATCGTAATTTGGAGCCTTTCCCAAGAAACAGGATGGAGGAAAAAGCCTCATCTTTGAAAGAAAGGCACCTCGAGAAATCTCAAACTTGTGTCAAATTCTTTGTCTGACCCAGATTATTTGAGGCTGGCTACTAGCTCACTATCCATTAGCAACTGCTTGGTATGAATCACTGTTTTTTCTGGACTGCATGAGTTGTATTCATCAACTGAGAGCTACCATCCCTGCAGACCGAACTGAAGGGAAGGAAGAGATAAAGGCAGAGGCACCAGAGGCATTACAGCAGGATGCAAGGAGCAGGATGCTCTTTAGATCATGGATTACAGTTGTAGTTTGTAGACATGCTTCAGACACACACCAAAGAAGCTCCAGGCCGGCTTTAGATCTACTTACTTAACTATTCCTTTTTAAGTATCAGTGATAAATAACTTTTTAGAACACTCTCAGATCTCCTTAATCATTATATGCCATACCAAGTGAAAAAATTCATTTATATTTAGGCGAGAGTGTGTACAATATATAGTAAAGTATAAATTCGAAATCAATATGCAGACGTATATCATGAATAATCATACAGTACCTCTCTCAAATTTTTATGAGGGATATTTCAATATCTGCTCCTACCCTATTGTTTCTAAATACATTTATGGAGTTGCAGGCTACACATAATTTTCCAAGCATGAAGAATTTTAGGGAACTCAGTGACTTCACTAAAGCAAAGTAAGTGACTTATATATCATCTCAACTTCCAAACTAAGCTAAGCTAAAAATCCTGGTATGCTTCGTTAAGTTTCAATGTTCTAAAAGAGTCTTCACTTCTTTGTTGGTCAAGGCTTATACTGAATAATGAAACTGATATTTGACTATCTCCTATTTATCAGATTCAGATCCAGGGGTTTTTTTTAGGTTGGGTACATCAAGTTCATTATATATGTGCTTATGCAATAATTAAATCAGATTCCTTGAAACTCTGTTAAAAGTATCACTTAGAGAAAGAAATTACTGAAATATTTAGATTTGTTCTTTCTCCCAATTTGAAATCTCCAGAGGTATCAAATGCAGCTTGCTGAAGCCCTAACTGGAAGTAATGTCCAGAGAAGGCACTGGGACCTCATGACCTTCCCCCTGAGATTCAGTCTTACCACACACCTGGGGTCACAGCATTTGGAGGCAATTATTTCACCATTGGTGGGAAATTATTAGCTCTCTGCTAGGTAACTTTCCCCAAGAGCACTGTAATTTGCATATGCAACTCATGAACCACAAAACTGATATTGTGGGACTATGCCGAGAAGTAGAATCTCTTCTAGGCAGCATTTCAAGGTATCCACACCCAGACTAATATTCACTACTTTTGAAGTTGTGCCATCCTGCATCAGTGAAAGAATAATAAAACCTTGCAAAAGCTCACAATAAAAGATGAAGAAAGATTAGAAAAGATGACGTGTAGATGTTGGAAAAGATGCACAGCGATGTTAAATACCAAGAAATAAAAATTTATTATAAGAACCACTATAAATTAAATATATTTTTCCCCGCAACTAAATTAAATATTATTTTTCCCTATCTAATTAGCCCACTGTCATACAATTACATATTAAAACTGTATCCAACTATCCTGTGTAAGCATAATTTCCAGCTAGCTAAAAGGTGCATATTTTAAAGCTTAAAAGAGTTCAATTTCTGAGACCTCACCCTAAAAGATTTGTCATTATTTTTGTTGTGTTGACTCACAGAGTACTGGTAGTCACCAAATAAAGATTTTTGTCATCGTTTGCCTTCTTGGTAAAAATTAGTAATACATCTTTTAAAAGAAGAGCTAGTACCCTCACCTTTTTGTACCTCCGAAAAAACCAGATTTTTCAATAGTATATAAATTTCTGAAAAAAAATGCACTGTAAATAGATAATAGCTTTCCTATAACAGCAATTTCTGGATAAATTGACCTCAGCATTTGATAAGAAAGGTAACTATGAGTAATGTAGAAAAGTATGCAGAAGAGTAGCCACCATTTCCTAAAACATTTTTACCACATTCAAATCTTCCCCTGCTTTCAGAATATTATTGCATATACCACAGTTAATGACTGGTTACAAACAAATATTAAGCCCCTTTTACACTATTTGTAAAAATATCATGCTGTGCTGTAGTAGCTCCACTTAAATCAACTGTGTTCATTCCTAACAAGTAAAGTGAATAAACAGCATCTATGTGTTTGGAGTCACACTGACCTAAATAATAACAAGACCATATCTATGGAAATGAGTTAAATAATGGTAGGGCAGGAATTCATGCCCTGCAACTATTTTTTTTCCTAGAACATAAAATGTCAGGGCAAGCCCTGACACTCTTTTGATCTTGGCTACTTGACCAGCTGTCTCCCAAGGGTTTCCTGGGCACAGCTAGGGCACTAGCCCAGCTTTGGGGCTTTTCCCAAGAGGCAGGCTAGATGCAGCCTGTGCTTGGGAGGCCGAGGGAGCTTAACCATATGGAAGTGGCCATGTTTAGCTGGCCTCCAGGCTAGAGGGAGGCCTTGCATCATTCAATTTATTCGTAAAAATTATAGGCAAGGAGCAGAAATGCAGCTGTAATAGAAAAAAAAACAAACAAACATGTAAACAACAAACATTCCCAATTAGTCTCCCAACAGTAAACATTCCCAATTAATCTCTCATAATTACTGGAATAAAAGAGACAAACCCTGACAAATCTGTTCTCTCGTGTCCCTGGGGGATAAACAGACGTGAGTGGCCAGCTTCTGTCTACCAGCGTGCCGGGGATTTGCGCTGCCTCTCCATGCTGTGCTTTCCATATTGACCCAGTGCACTGGTGCTGATACACAGCCGAGTCTGGAGGCAGCTGTCTCACCCATAAGCACCACTTACTGATACGTGTCAACTCACATAAACAACACGCATGCAACTTAGGGGGCTCCAACAGTACACTAAGGAAAGTAGATTTCTTCCCAGCTGCACACTAAGCCTTTACCCACATTTTAAACACACATCCTGAGCCTATATATTGTTCAGCCGCAGGGCATTTTCCTCTTTAAAGTTTTTAAAAAGACACACTTAATTTCCCATTCACCACTTTCTTCAGTTATGGCAAAGAGACACTTCCTTTCCTCTTTCTTTCTCCTCTCACCTAAAGTCTTCCTCAGTGTGTGAGCCGTATTCAGGAATAAAATCATCAACCTTCCACTAAGCAAGTATCTTTTGAAGAAAGCACCCGGTTACCATTCTAATGCTTCCACTTTATCCATTAGACTAAAACTATGATCTACACAATGTTGTGTCTGCTCAGAAATGAGGCAAGGATTATTCTCTCCATCAGGAAAAATGTTTGGAGGTTTCAAAATACTTTTTTTGGAAGTTGAAAAACGAAGTTTAAAATCTTCAAAGTCTAGGAAGAAAAGAATTTTTATTAGGGACAGATCAAGAATCTTGTGTCAATATTTTGGGGACTTCTTTCTGTTTTTTTTTTTTTTTTTCTTATTTTCACAAGACAAGCACCTTACAGATTAACAAAAATGAAAAATAAACCTTTTAATTAATATATGATCACAACTGTTATCAACCCATTTCAAGTTTTACTTGAGACCCGACTGAAATATCTTCAAAGACAAGACTTTTGTGATCAAAAGTTTTTATCTATTTTAAATTGACATTAGAAAAATTGATTTTTTTAATTTAGTACAGATTATTTCAAGGTGATGAAAGACAAAAAGACATTATTCAGATATTTTTGCTTTGTGTAAAAGAGAAATTGTTTGAAAGTTTAGGAAATATTTTTATACCTTTCTCATCTTTCTCATTTTTCTCATTGAAATTCTTTCCTGCTTCCACAAAAAAAGAGTAGTGGAAAATAAAAGAAAAATGACACAATATCATTAAAAAACCTTATATGCTCTCTATTTCTGAAACAAACAAAGCAAAAATTTCTAGTTTGCTTTGTTACAGAAGAAGAAAGATAACAAATCTTAATGACAGATAAATCTTTCCAACCCATTTTTGTTAAAGAAATAATTTCTGTTCAAGGATATTGCACAAAAGTAAAGCTTCTGACAAGAAATTCATCCTTTGTTGTTTCTTGCTATTAAGTTGTGTAAGATGGAGGTAGACAAAAACCTCTCAGAGGCATCGGCACCATAAATAGTCCCTTTGTTAGCCACCAGGAGGGAAGCAAGGGCAGTCACAACACTGTACGTCCAATATATAACGCAGGAAAGAGCTGTTGCTTCGTGCTCACCTAAATCTACCTCACTAGCAGCCAGGGAGCAGTCCTGAAGGAACTGCTGGGAAAGCAACCACAGGAATGAAATATGTTTTTAGGCACATCGGCATGAAGGCCAGAGTTTCCATTTTCTGCAGTTGCACAGTTTGACTTTTTGATGCCCATTTTGTTTGCCACACCTGAAGGAAGTGAATTTCATTCTTAGTTCAGAAACCATCAAATACAGCATGCTGAAAGAGCAGCTAGCAATGTCAGTGGTAACCCGAATTTTTTCGTATGCAAACTGAGAACTTCTAATCCCAGGACAAATTTTTCACTAGTTCTCCTCAAATCTTTTCTACCTCCGAGTGAAACTCTGTGGTTGGTAAAAAGCTTATCAGTCATATTTTCTTTTTCAGAATTATTTGCCAAAAAGATTATAATAGATTATTTTATTCAGATTGTGCATCACCACTCAGGAATGTAATTTTCCACCAGAAGACAAATAAAGACATGTTGTTTGACTACACTGATAGATTCTACATTGACAGACTTTTTTCCTGCTGCAAATCTGGTTTACTTTAGATTTGAGATTAATCCTTTTATAAGAGGCAGGAATGTGAAATTTTAAAGAGGAAGGATTTGCTGCCACTTCCGACATTGTTTATATTTATATGGCACTTACAAAGGTGAGGACATGCAGCAGCAAATTATCTAAAATATTTTTCCTCAAATCTTACTTCTGACATCATGTCAAAGTTAGCTCCACTCAATCCATTCAACTGCCTTTACAGCATCAAAATTTTATATGAAAAAATGGTATATCTATTTACTGTATTAAATAAAATGCTGGATTAAATACTCCTCTGCTCTACTGTCATCTTCAGTTTTCCTAAAAGCTCCGCATTACATTCACGGAAAATATTTTCTATTTCTCCAATGTAAGAGTAGAGTTGATTTTTCAAGTCTTAACAGGAAGATCTTGACTGTGATTGTAGGTGACACTAGCCTACTGTTGGTAAAATATCTTTCAGATTCATGTTTTTCAGGACATAATGTAACATTGGCTTCAGACAATGAAGTGAAGATTCATTTTGTTTTCTCCTTTTCAGGATTTGATTACTTTTTTGGGTTTTTTTGTTTGGTTGGTTGCTTGGTTGGTTGGTTCGGGTTGGTTTGTTTTTTTTTTTTGTCTTTGACAGCACTGCCCCTTATTTATAGCCTTGGGTTTAAAACATTCTGCAGGAGAACCATTGGACCCTACTGTTTTACCTTCAGGAAACAATTTAACCACTCTGAGCTATTTACTCTATTATTAAATCTTCCTCTGTAACTTCATGGTCAGACAGAAAGAAAAACCAGCAAATTCCTGCTGGGGTGAGGAAATCAGACAGTAACAAAGTAGGGCATTACACAGATTTCGATATTAAAAGGAAAAAAGTATATATGTATGCACATGTATACACACAGATAAATGTGTATACAAATGCACACAAAATCTGTTAGGGCCATCTGGATTTCCAACATGGGAAATGGTTATTTTCTGGCTTTAGTCTTCTTTTGAGGCTCCCATCCTGTCGGTATGTCAGCTTTAGTTACTTCTCTCATGGCCAGAACATGTTAGGTAACTCAACTTTCATAATTTTATTTTTAACCTCAGTTGCACTTTTTTTATGTCTTACTTCTGTCTTAGGGATCTTTCATAAAAGAGTGCACTTTTTCCTCTCTTGAAAAAAAAACAAATCAACAACCTAACACATCCTTCTATATATTTTTACTTCATTTTTCTCTGTCTCCAGCATTTCCAAATTTGTTTCTAAGTTCATTCGGGGTTTTGCCAAACTCATTTTTGTCTCCATACCTGGCAAAAGTCATGTCTTCTATAAAAGTAAGAGGAAAAATAAAAACAAACCTGTCTGCACAGAATCCAAGATGCAGTGTAAATCCATTTCCATTGATGTAAACTGACTTATCTCTCATGAGATGCCAGCTTTCTAAGGCTGTCATCACAGCAGCAATGTCAGGTTGCAAAGGGAGGTTTTGATGTAGGTTGAATGTCCATCAGCTAGTACAGAAAGTTTACACGCTGTCGAGCAAGCTTAAGCACTTGTTGTAGAGGACGAACCCCTTATTTGTTGTCTCATTTTTCACTTAATTCTACATAGGATTAATTCATTAATATTAATGTTGCATTTTCATACTTTGAAAGAAAAATAGAACATATACATGTATTATAAATCAGTTTATTAAGTCCCTTTACCAATAATTTTTGGTAATTCGCAGACATTTTTTAACATTTTCTGCTGTAATGTAAAATCCTGTCATCCCTTGGTAGACTCTGAATATGTGTCTGCTATAATACAGTCTAATAGCTTTATTTATGACAGTCCTTTGGAGACTCCAGCAACTGTGTGCAGTCAAGATTGTTCAAGCCATTATAATACAAGATTGTATTACAGTGATTTGAATGGATAAAAGTTCTTTCATTTCCAAAAGAGAAATAAATTGTTAGACACTGTTCTGTAATGTATCAGGACAAATGTGCTCCTTTAGTTCCCCCAGACACAGAGCTGTATTTTCTAAAGCAACACTGCTGCAAAAAATAAAATGCATAGGGACTAAGAGCGTTAGTGCACAAAAAAAGTGCAGGAATCATCTATTTATTTATTTACTTATTTTGTAGCATGAAACATTGTTTATCAACTCAGGTACCTTAAAAATCCTTAAAAATATTTGGGGATGTTCAACAGTTTAACCATGGAGGCATTCCTTCAATCTGTCTCCTTGAAAAATGTCTGAATCTTACAGAATTGGCTATTAAAGTCTACCTCGTGCAGTGTTAGTTCATTACTACATCTAAAGTTCACTTTGCAGTAGTCCTTTATTATAAACGTCATCCTTCACATCTTGTCCACAGAAGTTCATTTTGACTAGAAATATGAAAGAGTCATGGGCTGTGCAACCCATTTTGAAACAGTTAATTGCTTCCAGTACTTCTAAAGTATACAAAACATTAAAAAAAAAAAAAAAGTAGAAATATTTAAAGATTTTCCTCTGGAAGTTAAATTTAAAGTTGTCTGGTGCAGACAAAATTTTATAACCACACATTTAAACATTTGAATAAACTTGGGAAAATTATTACCTTTCATGGTCATTGATCACAAAAGCATCTTTGTTCAACAAAATGTGATTAGGTCCCTTTGAGGTCAGCACATGCTTAAAGACTAATATTTATTTAAGGGTTTTGCTGATGTGAATCTTTCTGCAATTACCATTTCATGCGATTGTGTTAACAATGCACAGTAATTCTTGTTTGTTCAAGAAGAAATTTTTTGCTTACAGACTTGTAATACTTGAGAGAGAACGTGGAGCTAACACAGTATTTATACAACAGGATAGGAGTACAGTTAAGTGCTACTGCTGTGTTGGGCAAAGCAAGAGCATAAATAACATAATAAAACACAGTCTTGGTACAGTCTTGGCAGTAAGTGGTATCTGGCCATTTGTCTTAAGAGATTGACATTTCTGTTCTTGACTTTTTTTTTAATAAATTTTCACGCATTATTGCTCTGCACCCAAATTGAACTAAGCTAGTTTTTCTTGTATATCCATCTTTTTATTTCATTTAGACAGTATATTTAGCATATAATTTCATTCTGCATGCTTTTCTAAGGAAGATCATGTTACCGAGGAAATGTCCCGGCTGCAGTAGGTGACAATTGAACACACACACACACAAATACACACACACACTCGAAAGCAAAGCGCAGTTGAGACTAGACATAGTCCAGTGATTGATATTTTAAGTTGCACATGACACTCTTTCCTTGTTCTGTTGCACTGCATTTAGATATTGTATGGCTCTCCAGACATGCTATGCATAATTTTACATACCATCTGCTTTACATGCCAGGTTCCATATGTACAATGTATAACCTAAACCCAATATTTTGATTGATTTGAGCTACAGTGGAGGCTTTTGTTCTTAAATTGTTGGATAGAAGAATATAGTCCTAAATAAATTATCCAATGAATGTGTTCTAGGACTAACAAACAATAAAATATATTTTGAAAATGGTCTTAAAGGTGTAATAATGACAAAATTTAGGTGACTTTCAAGAATCCCAGTAATGTTGCTTCCTAGACTCAAATACCAAGAGACCTGTAAATGTTTGGTACCATTCACTTAACAACCGTAGCAATACAAGGGCATAAACATGTTTCAGAGTCAGGCAAGGGACAGCAAAAATAGTCTTGACATATTCATCCAAATAAAGTTGAACAGCATTTACTCCTCAAAAAAGGATGAAGTTTATAAAGCTGCTAAAAGTGAGTAATGGTTATTCAGAATCTTGTCCTGGAGTTTCCTGGTACTTCGTTATCTGGCTTCATTCAGCTCTGCCTTAAATACTCAAATCTTATATATGCTTCACTTACAGGTAAGCCTAAAACACCTAAATTTCTATTTTGGAGATGCTATCCACAAGATCTGCTTGAATCTCCAGATACACCTTTGAAGAAGTACTGAAACACCAAAATGGAAAAAACCACAGAATTTCAAACAATGGCTCTCAGACAAACCCAAAGATTTATTCTAATACGTATCTTCATTTTTAGAACTGCCAACTCTCTGCCTTTGAGAAGGAAAAGAGAATTGCTTTGGATCTTAAAAAAAGCACCATCATCACACTCCACCATACCCCCCAATAAAAAAAATCCAAACCTCTTAATATTGAAGTAATTACCATATTTTTCACATTTGACTTGAAAAGGAAGTATTATCAACAAAAATAGGTTGTGGCATTCCAATGTGTTAGCTAACAGCAGAGAGAATGGAGAATACAGGAAGCAACAAAGCAGCTCAAACAAAATTTTACTCCATGTAACGTCCCATAAAATATGAACCCTTCACTTTCACACATGGCACATGGTAAAAACAACATTTGAACTCACAGGAAAATTTGAAAGAAACCTTCAATATGACATTTCAAGAATGAGGTGTCTGTCTTGCCTATGGACTCGAAAGGAGAGAAGAGATAATCAGTGAAGCATTTGTCCATTTTGCAGGTTTTTTCCCCGCTGTAACATGAACATCTTAATCTGTTCACAGTTAAGTATTAGTGACACATTCAGTTCACTTCAATGACAATTCTACCAGATGCCTACAAATAAAGCTGAACAAGAGATGCAGCACTTCAAACTTTGTTTTTATATTTGCCTATTAACACAAACTTAAATGGGAAACATCATTATTGGACCATAAATGAGAAAGGTTTTTTCTTCTTGTATTGGGTTTTGTTAGTGGTGGGGGCTAAAGGGGTGCCTTCTGTGAGAAGCTGCCAGAAGCTTCCCCTGTGTCCTACAGAGCCGATGCCAGCCAGCTCCAAGACAGACCCACCAGTGGCCAAGGCTGAGCACCATCAGCAATGGTGGCAGCACCTCTGAGATAACAGATTTAAGAAGGGAGAAAAAGACCCTGAGCAACAGAAACTGCAGCCAGAGACAGGAGTGAGCAATAGAAACTGCAGTCACAGAGAGGACTGAGAATATGTGAGAGCAATAGTTATGCAGACACCAAGGCTGGTGAAGAAGGAGTGGGAGGACGTGCTCAGGTGCCAGAGCAGAGATTCCCCTGCAGGCCATGTTGAGGCAGGATGTCCTCCTGCAGCCCATGGAGGCCCACGATGGAGCAGAGATCCACCTGTAGCACATGGAGGAGCTTGTGCCAGAGCAGGTGGATGCTCAAAGGAGGCGGTGACCCCTTGGGAAGCTCATGCTGGAGTGGGCTTCTGACAGGACCTATGGCCCTGTGGAGAGAGGAGCCCACACTGGAGTAGGGTCCCTCTGTGGGGGACCCACACTGGAACAATCTGCA
This sequence comes from Mohoua ochrocephala, assembly GCA_013398855.1. NCBI lineage: Eukaryota > Metazoa > Chordata > Aves > Passeriformes > Acanthizidae > Mohoua > Mohoua ochrocephala. The sequence goes on along the minus strand of VZTA01002198.1, from coordinate 55,444 downwards.
CCTGAAGGAGTGCACTTCGTGGAAGGGATCCACACTGGAGCAGCTCATGAAGAACTGCAGCCCATGGAAAGGACTTGTTGGAAAAGTTCATGGCACACTGTCTCCCATGGGAGGAATGCCACACTAAAGCAGGGGAAGAGTGTGAGGATTCCTCCTCCTGAGGAGGAAGAAGCAGCAGAGACAACATGTGATGAACTGACCACAATGCTCATTCCCCATCCCCCTGAACCACTGGTGGGGAGATAATTAGGGTGTCAAGTCAAGCCTGGGGAGAAGAATGGACGGGGAAGGGAGGAGGTTGAGAGGGGAAGGGGAAGGGTGGATGTTTAAGATTTAGCTTTTATTTCTTGTTTTCCTACTCTGGTAATAAATTAAACAAATTTCCCCAAGTTGAGTCTGTTTTGCACGTGACAGTAACAGTGATTCCCCTGTCCTTATCTCAACCCATGAGCTTTTTGTTACATTTTCTCTTCCCTGTTCAGCTGAGGAGGAGAGTGAGAACACTGTTTTGGTGAGTTCCTGGCATCCAGCCAGAGCCACCCCAACACACCTATCAATGTAATAGTCACATTGTTCATGAGGTACTGGGCATATTTTGATACTTGACAAATTTTTTACCAAATTTAGCATGTGGGGAGGTTGGAGGTTCTTTCCTCACTCAAGATTTGGAAAAAAACAAAAAAACAAAAAAAACCACACTTTCATATTTAAGGCATTCCAAGCAGTTGAGAGTGGTTAGTCGGGTTACAGGAATAAGTCTAGCTTTTGCCATTTGAATATCAATATTTGTATTTGGTGCTTCATTATATATCTGACTGCTCCCAATCTCAATACTGCACTGAACAGAGGACGTTCTGTGAACTAGAACTTCCATTTGGTAATGGAATTTTTTTTGCATAAAATCTTCTTTTTAATCCATATGAATATGGCATTTTAATTATTAATCAGAAGCATTCTTTCTTATTTGTATCTGTGCTGTGAAAGAGATGGATAAAATGGGATAAAAAATTAATGTACATTTAGATTTTTCTCCTCTCTAGAGGGAGGGTGTTCATGAGTTAAATGCTTATGCAACACCTTTCCTTACAAACTGTACTACAGTTCTCTTGTTACTTCTCTATTGAGCCTTTCTGGGCCTGATCCACGGGCCACTGAAGTCAATGAGAGCCCATCTAATTGTGCCAGTGGGCTCCCTCTGCTTCCAACTGTTCAGTGAGAAAAAAAGATATACAGCACTGGAAAAGTATAAGTTACTAAGTAATAAGTTATAATGTCTGTGGGTATAACAATCGGATTCAGCCCACTTGATATCCAACACACCAAGAAATCATTCTGGTATTTCTCCAGTGCAAAGTGGCAATGAAAATCTAGAAGACATTTCTGACACAGTGCTGCTAAAACTCTTTGGTTAAAAAGCTAGCTTCTCAAATGAAGTTTCTCTTATACATCTCTTTCACTTTCTGCCCAGTCCCTTTCATTACGTATTGACCATAACTGTCTTCCTCTGAAGTCAATCGGGAGTTTTGCCATTGACTTCAATGGCAGAGTTATCATACTCAGGATGCGAAACACAGCGAGAAGAGATCATTGTCAAAATACACACAGTAAAAGTAAGAAAAAATATTTCAATGATTTACCAAAGTCCACTTAAAAATCGCCAGCAATTGTGAGCTTTTGTATGTGTTTCCCACAAATCGCACCAGGCAGTCTAGGAGAACAACAAGCCCCTTGCCCGGCGTCCCTGGCATTCGGTAGCCGGAGCTGAACCCCTGCCTGAGCGGAGTTAGCCGTGCGCAAACCCGAGCTGAGCGGAGCCACCCGCTAATTGATACCAAACATTTTGCAAACATTACGCTTCCCTAATGGACAAGCGTTTTCCCACCGGAGCCCTCTGCAGCGCAGGAGGACAGAGCACGCAGGACGGGGAGCGGGCAGGGGAGCCGCGGGCACCCTCTCGCTGCGGTGCTGGGGCACCGGCCGGAGCTCCGCTCTGCTCCCCACGCCCCGGTGCGCAGCACCTTGGGTGCTCCTCTCCGCAGGTGAGGCGCCCGGCGGAGCTCCGTCTCCGTGTCCGATTGGTGGCACCGCGGAGCCCGAAACACCGGACCGCGCTGGCAGCCCCTGGAGACGTGGCCAAAACCGAGGAGTAGCAGCGGACAGCCCCCGGGGCGTACCGGGGGCACCGTGCCCTCCGTGCCCCTGTCCCAGCACGGCGCGGAGCAGAGCCGCCAAGGAGGGAGCCCCAAGCGCAGCAGGGCACCCTCCACACCTTACCCGCCCCCGGGGGACCCCGGCGAGGCGCGGAGCCCCGTACTCACCGCGGTGCTGCAGGCAGCAACCCGCAGCGCA
>VZTA01002198.1:19441-52202 GCA_013398855.1 Mohoua ochrocephala | reverse complement strand
CTCCCTCCTTCCCTCCCTTCTTTCCCTCCTTCCCTCCCTCTCTCTCTCCCAGTCCGCTAAGGCGGGCAACGCAGCCAGGTGCTGTCGGCTCGCCCTGCAGCCGAGGGAAGAGCCGGGCAGGGCCCTCCGGCGGCGCTGGCTCCTCCGCGGGAAGCGGCTGGGCTCCCCCAGTCATTGAGGTGGCGCTGGGAGGCTGCCGCCGCCGGGACGCGGCTGGAGGGGGAGAAGCGAGGGGCGCAGAGGGGAAGTCGGCTGCCCCCAAGAGCGGCCGGCGGGGCCCAGAAGCGACGGCGGAGGAATGAAGCAGCAGCGGGGAGGGCCCGCCTCTGCCGGGCAGCGGTGCGGTGCTCCAGCGCATCCCTGCAAACGCCGCTCCCCCGCTCGGCCTCTCACCTCCTGCCCGAGCGGAGTGACTCGCTGAAGAGGACCGAGGACGGTGCACCATTACTGCTGGATGTTTTTGGTGGGGGGGGGAGGGGGGAGCAAGCGGAGAAGGGAGAGCGGGCATGATTATAAGAATCAAACTGAAAGGGGGGGAAACAGCAACACGCACACTAAAAAAAGCCCGTTCTCGGGAGAGAAATCAAAAATAGCCGCAACAGCATTGAAAGTTGCTCGCTTAGTGATTTGCATTATAACGCTGCCGCTGCTGCTTGGCTCCTCCAACAGTGTGCCCAAGGAACATGCAAGATGGGAGAGGGGGAGCTATATACTTTTTCTGTGATCTCTCTTTCTTTAAAAAAAAACCCAAAACCCAACCAATCACACCCCGCACACTCCACTCCTTTGGTGGAGTGGTGGCTCCAGGTGGTGGTTTCGGAGTCTCAAGTGGAGTTTCCTGGGGAAAAGGGTGTGTGTACAGGACCCACGAGAGTGCTCCTCCGGCGTTTTGGGCCCTCGAGTTTGGCAGCCCGGGGAGAGGGGGCAGCGGGCGCTGATGCCCGGCCGGAGGGATGCCAGGGAGTGCCCGGCGGCAGCTAACGGGGGCAGCGCCCTATCCCGGGGCGCTGGCAGCGCGGGAGGCCCCCGCCTGCTTCCCTCCGCTCCCACCGCCGTGCGATTCGAGATCAGTGATAAGTGGCTCTGTTTTCGGAGGATGGGGGGGGGGGGGGGGGGGGAGAATTTAAAAAGGAAAAAAAAGACTGGATAAAACCTAACTTTTAGCAACGGTTCATGTCCTGATTAAAAAACTAGCACCAAATCTTAACCCAGATTATGCAGTTAAATGTATCGAGCCGGAGGCAGCGTGGCTGTTTGCCAGACCTATGATCCATTAACCTCTTTAGCTCATTGTTGGCAGGCAACAATAGCACACGATTAAATTCTTACATTTTAAAGACAAGCCATTTTCTTTTCATAGTAAACTCTGCTCTCCTATGTTGCAATTAAAAATAGGGTGTCAACAATAAAAATTATAAGAAAGAAATAATACTGTGAGTTTTTAGCGAGTTTGTGTTCATTTTATGGGCAAAACCATTGTACTATGCTTAAGGCAATATGCATAAAGAAGGACAGAGGCATATTAAAAATTCTTATTTTATAAGAAGGATTTTGGATAATTTTACCTTCACCACTGGATTAAATAGTACTCAGACTGTCTGGCATTCAAAGTTTTAGTTCCAGTTCTTTCTACAGAGAAAAACCAAGCAAAGCCCTACATAATCAAAATAAGAATATGAAATTGGGATATATAGGGCTTTTTTCCCCTTTCACGTGTTATAAATATATATATACTTATATGTCCTTTAATCAAAAAACATTCTGTGTGAAGCTATATATTCATACATAAATGTTTGTGCATCTATACATGCTCTCTCTATATATAACTGTTATATAAATAACATATATCAAAATAATTTAAAAATTAGAATAAAAAAAGAGGCAAAGCTAAAACCACAACTCTCAGTCTCCTGCAGAGTGCTATAAAAAAGTGCTACCACTTGGAGGAGAAGTCATAGAATCACTGATACAGAAAGAATATCAAAGTTATACCTTGTACTTTATTCTTTACACAAACAACTTAGGTAATAGAAAGACATCTGTGAAAAAAAAAGGAAGTATACAATGTTTTCTGTGGTTCTCTTTTTTGTGTAGGACATGAGGTTGTGGTCCTAATAGCCAAAATATTTGTTTTGGAAAGTATTCATAGAAGCTGAATCTGTCCCTGATTAATCAAGCTATCTCTCAGGGAGTGGAGGATAGATAGTATGTGCAAAAGGGATGACTGATCCCTTGAGGATCTGAGGAAAAAGAATGGTAAATGTGATGGGGATGGGCAGTAGGGCTAGTTGGGTGACAACAGTGAATTCAAGAAGCTCATATGTTACAGAGGTAGCTGGGCCTGTAAGCAAATGCAATCCCATGTGGAGGAGGTAGCTGGAAAGAAGACCTTTACTCCTTTTGCCATGGTCAGGCTGTGTTGTAAAAGACATCTTACTGCTCATTAGAGAATGAAGAGTGTAAGATAACATCTACATCCTCTCAAGACCTCCACACATTGTTTCTAAATCCTCTGTGGTTTAGGAAAAGTCCTCTCAAAAACACCAAACCTGAGGCTCTGGGAAATGCTAAAAGATCTAAGTTCATAGGACTCACCCTCTTGAGGAAAGTTTAAGTGGTGTATGTTTTGTCCCCTTAACAAGCTCTTCGGACATAGTTGGCTGGCACCATGCTGTCCTAGCCCAAAGAGAGAAAGGCCCAAGACTCTTTACTGGCTATTTAATCCAAGAAAATGTAGTCTTGATCCCATTTTCATTAAGATCAGTAATAAAATTAAGAAGTGACTGCTACATTAGCAGCAAGTTTTGAGTGTGTGAGACTGCCTGGTTTCAAGAGCAGATGTTAGGGATGGGAAAGAGATGTAAATCTACACTGTAGTGTTAAATTTAGGCTATATTTCCACCTGTTGCAGCAAGAGTAGTCATTAATGAATGAGTGATTATTGCTACTGCGGATAATATGTTAAATGATTGAAAGTAGATATATTTCAGCTGGTTGCTTTTTCTCTCTGTTTTCTTCACTAACTCCAAAGTGTTTTCTCCTTACTTAAGAGCTGTCTACTGTAGCAGGGGAGAGGTATAAGATATCACACACACTGATCCATCTTTGCGTATGTTGTGTAGGGTAATCACATTGACATTAGCTGATGTAAAACTGTGAAGTTTCTGTCTATCCAAAATTCCCAACTTTCACATGGTATAAAAGTAGCAGATATTTGGTAGCCATAATTTTAAGGAAATAGAAAATTGAGACCTCTGTTCTTTAATAAAATTCTATTTGGTTCTTTTGTATCTTTTCCTACTACAAAGCCTACTATCCAACAGCTTTATTGTATTCATTTTCAGTCCTGTAACTTGAAGAAGTACATACCATTTATTACAAACAGGCATTGATGATAAATAACAAACAAAACTTGCTCTCTGCAAAATTAGATAAAAATGGCAAGATTGAAATGCCCAGCCTTTATTACACTTGCTGTATGGATGCATTGGTTTGCAATCTCATTAACAACTTGAAACCAAGTGAGGTTTTGACACGCAAGAGGATTTTCTAAGAAAGTCAAAATGACAGAGAAAATGCTGCAGATTGGTACAGGATGTCTACTCTTCTCTTTACAACATTATGTAACCAAGATTTTTAGTTTAAATTTCAAGTTTCACTAATAGTTCTGGAAATTGGACTAGAGTGTTTCTTTACTTTTTAAATATCTACTCTGTCATAAATGTATGTTTTATATAATTGTCTCCCAAATTTTCAAACTTGCATTCTGTTCCACGTGAAGTGTCTCATATGCCAACTCTTTTTTAACTTATGGCAGGTTGACTTACTTTCTGGGAAAAAAAAAATTGTGCTTTTCAAGAACTTTGTAAAAACTTAAGGTGTTTAAGAATCCCATAGAATTATGTAAACTTGTGTATAAAAGTAATAGATTTCTTAAAAATTGTAACCAATGTATGTCTGTTAGGTTGGAATTTGCCTTCATAACCCATTAAAACCATGCTCCACTGAATCAGTAAATGCTATATGTTTGAGCTGTCCGCATATTATTGACTTTCCTGGTTTCTGCAAAGCATTACATCAGAAGTCCCTTCCCCGCTTTGTTTTCATACCAGAAAAATCAATTCAAATCTTAGATATACAAAGCAACAAAGGTAATCTAACCTTGATATATTTCGGAATTTATACAATCTCCTTCTTTATTTTGTTGAAGCTCTGCTTTGCAGGCTTATCTTCAGCACCTGAGAGTTTTGACAACTCTTTCTGAATATATAGGAAAACATACTAAACAATAATAGGCTGAGAGGCAGCTTATTTAAAATCATGGGGGAACGTGACTAGCATGTTAAGGAGAGACTTTCATTTTGGGAGAAAAAAATTCAAAGATACTAGGCTTAGAATCAAATTCTACTTTCAAATGTCCATGCATGATTCCCTTTAGGAAGAAAAAAGATTATATGCAAAGGCCTAACATTAATTTTAATGGAAGATCTATGGATCTGTGCAGAGCTATTTGGTCATTGGGCACCCACAAGAGTCATCATTTTCACAGAGGTTTATGATGGTTTTTCTACTCTGTTCAGTTCAAGACTAACATACAAGGCCTACTGGCTCTTGTTTTCCATTCAGATAAGTATTGACAAAATAGCTGAGGCTTGCACATAAGGAGAACAATTCTAAACTATTTTACTGCTCATTCTTTTTTTTTTTCCTGACACTTACACTGCTTTCACCTTACTATAAGTTTGCTAAACTTCAGTGATTCAACCTGAAATTCTGTGTGCTGAAGTTCCCTCTCAGGCTGCATGTTTTTAGCAAAACCAACCAAAATGGCTCAGCTATACCTGAGAATGAGGGACAATATTCTGTTTTATTTCTTGCTAATATATTCATTGTAAAGCTTATTTTTTTAAGAACTCTAGCACCTTCAGGTAACGGAGGAGAGGCTTAGAGGTTGGCAGGTTTTAGTTGAGGATAACCTGGCATCTCCATGAAAATTCATTTACATTTTTCCAGTTCACGAACATTTGGAAGCCCAGTTGACACATGTTAAATAGCAGATTGTTCGAGTTATGCAATTAAATGCATATGTTTAGCTGTTCTCCACCCAGGTACATCCAGAAGCGGCCTGGAATTGTCTCTCCCAATGCTGTTGCTCTTAAGCAGGACGGTCTGGTTGTGCTCTGTCCTTCATTTTGTTTGGAGCCCAAGCTGCACTGAGAAGTAGGCTGTTTCAGCTGAGCGCTGGAATGCAAGAAGCCTTCCCTGGATTTCTTGGGACTGGGAAGCTGGCAAGGATGAAGCGACAGGGATTTCAATGGTAAAAAGTATGGGAGAAGGTTCTGAGACCTGGGAGGAAGTGGTAAGGAAGAGACTGAATTCAGATGACCAAGTGCTAGGTGCAGAAAAGGAGCATGGGAAGAGACAAGGGATCTGCCTGTGTGGCAGTCAGATGGGAAAACTATGCAAGAAGCTTATAATTTTGGATATGCTGGTAAGGAAAAAGAAGAAATCAAAACACTGAAGACCGTAGCTGGCTAAGTGAAAAGTCAGGTGGAAACAAGCCAGTGAAGATGTGAAGATGTGAATGAAGTCACAGAAGTGGGGGAGAGAGAGAGAGAGAAAACTGGAATAAGACATAAAAGCAGAAAAAGAGACAGAAAAGTCTGTAGTACTGGAGCACACTGCCATGCAGATCTTGGAAATGAACCAACCATCCCAAACCTCAGCATTTTGCTGTTATCAATAAATATCTGTGAAACCTGTTGGCAAAGTTTGCTCCTCACTCTCCTCTGGTGCTGCTCCACACAAGGGGTGACCATCTGTTGCCATTGTCAAGCCTGACAGTGGCTCTACAGGCAGAAACATACCCTGCAGGTCTAACTTCCCAAACTCAGTGATGAATCTTGTTGGTATCAGGCCACTTTTTGAGATACTTGTGCTCATTCTTCTTTGAAGAATAGAAAAGACACAGAAAACGGAAAGGAAGAGAAATAGGAGAAGGAAAACGAAAGGGAAGAAGGGAACCCTTCAATTCTTATTAGAGTAAAATGCTGTTGTCATGTATTAGGCAACATTAGAACTAAGGTTGCCTTTACTAACTCTACTCAACTTCTTCTCTATTTGTTTATATACATTATAATACAGTTTAAAATTGCAAAAACATATACTGTTTTTTCTTTCATCAACACTGGCTATCACTGCAAAGGTTGAGTCCTGCTTAATGACTAAGCAGGTGTATAATAATTTATTTTATTTTCATTGGCTTTTGTGCAGATCAGACACTTTTTACCAACTTATCAAACTCTACTGAGAAAGAATATTAATTGCCTTTTCAGAGGATTTTCTCTGAAACCAGTCAATAGGACATCTGCACACCTCAAAATTTATTAATTTACTTTACAGTGCTTCCACCATTCCCATTGCAGAGATGAAACTATGACATAACCAGTTAAAGCATGAGTATCCACCACTTTCGAGTTTAAATGTAAATTATCTAGAAGTTTTCATTTTACTCTTTGAAAGGTTATTGTGTGCTCACTTCAGCTGAGAGAGGAGCACTTCTACAAATGCGACCCAGGCTTTAAGTAGGGCATTCAAAACCAAAATACTCAACTTTTGAGAAGTAGGTGACCAGCAAATTTTTGGTGAATTTTCTAGCTTATGGCTAGAATTTTCTAGAATTGCAAGGGGATAATATTCCACATTTCATGTCACCATTCAAATGGTTTAGGAATGAATCATTAATTGAAATGCATACTGAAACTTCTTTCACTGTATATGCTCTAAAAATAGTAATAAAAGGCAGCGAGAACAAAGATGACAGCATTGTTATAAAACTCATCCCACTTTATTCCCAGAGGTGATGATGAGAGGTCCTGCAGAAACAAAAGGTATTTTCACAATCTGTGTGCAAACTACACTGGAACCCACTTACGCTTTAGACTGAGGTCATAACTGAGTGTAGGTTCTTCAAGCATAGTGAAACTCTAAATCCCAGAATAATCTGCTACTGAAAAGTTTGCTGAACATTTGTTTTTGAGCCAAACTGGAAAAGTTTGTCTACTGTCTAGAAGTGCCTGTAAAATTTCCAGCTTTGAAATTGACAGCCTACTTCACTTTTGGTGCTGTCATCTCATTTTTTTGAACACTTAAGATATTGCACTTATAGTAGGAGAAAGGATCCAAGCAGAACTAGAGGAGAGGGAAATTGCTTGGAATTGATGGGGGCTGGAAGCATTTCCTTCTCTCTTGACATTTTCTAACAGCAGCAATCCCAGGATAACCTTTCCCGTTTTCTGGTTTGGAACAAGCATTGAAGAAAAAGTAAAATATGACCATTTCTTCCTTTATTGTCCAAAATAAGAAGCATCTCTTGCTAAATGATGTCTTCAGGGAATTTCAATGGGACACAAAATGTTACAGGTATTTTCATACCCATTTTTGAAGGAACCTGGAAACCAAATCCCTTTACCTTAACAAGGATTAATTGATGTACAATAGGAAGGGAGGGTAGATTTCTTTGCTAAAACCCACATGTGGGGACTTCTATTTGTGTGAGATTTTTTAAAAATCACCCCGTGACTATTTCCTCAGAATTGATATATTCTTGGTTAAGATCTTTTTGGCAAGGAATTGCTTTGCTAGATAAACAACCATCTGATTAACCTGTAATCCAAAATCAGGTTAGTTAAGGTCGGGCTTGTGGAGAATAAAGTTGAAAGCCCTGCTTTTTTCACAGTGTCTGTAACCATCAGCAATTTTCTAAGTTATCAGTTCTTTTGAAGCCGTACTACAGACTGCTGCTCTGAACTTTGACTGATCCAGGTGCCTACTTGAATTCACAGATCTCATTCACAGTGGAGAGGTGCTGCAGAGATGAGGCCTCTTCTTCACAGAATTCAGAAAATCCATCGTGCACATCTCGGCACTCTCTCCTTGCTGATGTGTTTTCCTTCTCGAATTGTTGGTCCACAGCAAGGTTTGGACAATGGAAACAGCTGAATTTCTTTAACTCAGACTCTAGGTTTTTGGGAAAAAAAAACAACCAACCATTAAATATATACAAGTATGTGTTGAATAATGTATTTCAAGTGCTGCCTGTGAGCGTGACTGTTTACATTTACTGACATATTTAGCAGATTTTTTTGGGATCAAATCCAAACACTTATAATCACATGCTTAGTAAATTTAAATTTCATGATACATGTAGCTGGCAAAACTAGAGAGAGATAAGTGGCAACTGTATTGCAGGTGACGCCCTATAAATTGGACAAAGTCCTTCTAGGGACTTCCATATTTAGAAGCTGATGTACAAATTAATCTTTCAGGTCCAGCTTTGGTAATCTGATCTTTCCTTTTATTCAATTATTTCATAAGAGACACACATCAATAAATATATGGGTTCCATCTCTATATGTTTAGGCATTACAGAACCCTATATTACACTTTTAGAGTCACTTAGAAGCACTGATGCACCTGAAATCTTGCTGGTGCGAGTGGAAGGGACACGTGTCATGTATCCCATTTCCCCCCTTGCTCAAGCATATGCCAAATAATACCATTCATAAGGGGCTACAAATACCTCTTTCAAAAACGTTCTTCCTATGTGATATAACTGAAAAAAACACTGTAAAATTTGCTTGGTGTAATGGCTAGAAGCTTTTTCAATTCCCACTTCAGCACATTTATGTCCACCTAGAATGTTCTCTGTTTCAGTGTCATGATTTAATGAGCTCTTTCTTCTTTATCCACTGACGTATTTATGGAGCTCAATCAGCTCCCTAACGGCTTCATTTTTCTATGTATTTTCCTACCAGAAAAACAGTTTCAGGGTCATCATTAAAGTTGGTCCTTTTCTCCTGTTTTCTTCCATGACCTTCTCTCTAAGTTTTCTCTTTCAAGGTTACCTTCCTGCCCAGCAATCTCAATGCTGTATTGCAGTTGAGGTTTAACCAGGGCCTAGTGCAATGATCCCAGTGCTTGCCTGTCTCTGACAGATCCACCTTTTGCAACACGTCTTCAGTTTCTGTTTGAGATTTTTGTGCTGCATCACACTGTCAGTTCACTCATAAAGAAACTGACTGTCGCATCCATTTCTACAAAACATTTCCATCTGATAAGCCTCCAGCATACCAGAGAACTTTTTATTATTAGCTCCATGTGCATGACCTTGCATTTCAATCTACTCCCATTTCTCTTCATCCACATCTTTTGGTATTAATTTCAGATGTCCTCTGTCCTACCTTCCACATGCATGGTTTATCATTACGGATCTAAACCCGTGCCTGACTGAAAGCAGTAAACCAGATGAGTTCCTAGAGCATATTCTGCAGGACTTGACTAGGAACCACCTTGATCCTACTGTCTGAAACCTTTGTATGCTGCTATCCCTGAAAATGCATCTTTGCCAATTTTACAATTTCTATTTTAATTATAATACTTTTTCCAGATATATTAATAGTATATCATGTGCTACAATATCAAATACATCTAGCCAATGACTTAATAGAAAAATCCACTACAACGTCTGGGGAAAAAATGTTATCTTGTCAAATAAATACACGGATAGATAAAAAAAATCTCACAATAGTTCTTTAAGAGAGAAGGAATGATTTTCACATTGTTTTTATTGCCATGAGAATGCTTTTTCAGCTGCTTGAAAATAAAAAAAAAACAACAAATAAACCACCAAACCTATTTGTGGTTGCTTAAATATTCACACAAAACTCTACTATTTGGATGCTAGAATAGGTAAATACAAAATGATATGTGGAATCTTATGAAATCAAGGTGATCCTTTCTAGTTTTCTGTCTGTGAATGACTGTGGCTTTCTCAAAAACTTACCTTTGGAGCTGAACTTTTCAATGAGTTAGGTGACCCCAAGTTCTTTCACTGAAATCCAAGGATGATTTTCTCTCTGATTGCATTGGAATCAAAATCAATTAGCAGTAATAAGTAAGGCACTTTTTGAAAAAGTGACCAAATCAAAATGTGTCTCATCATAAGAGAGAGACAGTAGCCCAGGAAAGGATTCATTTCCTCAAACCAATTGACTCTTGTTTTGTTTTGAAGAGCTCTGAGGCAGTGGTGACACAAAGAATAAAAAAAAGTCATAGAATTAGGTCCAAGAATTGGTCTACAATATGCGGCAACATCATAAATATTCTCTGAAGTCCTGTGAGCAGGATTACTATGGCGGACAGTGATTATACAATGTTCCCATAAGATCTTTTTCCCAGTTAATTATGCATCTCAGAACACACTTTTCATATAACAAAGGGTACATGTTGTTTCCTACCCATTTCCATTATGTTTTCTGTCAACATAATTCATATATCTGTATTTCACTTGTGACTGTTCATATATATTGCATAGAGTTTGAAATGGATTATTAAAACATTCATGTACTTTGTATAATTTCTTTTGTACACAGCTGCGTGAACTGCCAGCATTACCAAATCTTGAAGTGTTTTCTTTTTTCCACAGCCCAAGCTCTCTTTTTTATCTTTATATATATATAATTCTCACAGAGAAACAAATGTTCTCATATTCAGCCTAAATAAGCCTTTTAGCAGGCATAAGTTTTGTTTATTCTTGTCAGAGCAAAATTAGATATTAATCCAGTACCAAACAGAGTTTACAAGAAAGAAATTCAGACACCAGATTGCAAAGTGCTTTTAAGTACTCCTGCACTATTTCCTTACAGAGATTGGTCTCCTAACACTCTGAAGGGGAAGAGCTATACAACGCACTGTGGAAATATGGAGAATATTTCTTCCCTGTTAATTTATTATGGTGAATTGACATAATGAGGGATGACAAATAGGTCTTTTCTTTTTCGTCCGCACGGCTCTTCCCATTAAAATGTGAATATTTTCTGTATGAGCATCAAGAGTAACACATTTAATTACACAAAAGCCGTGCGTCATGTGTTGGGAATGTAATAGGAAGAGCAACGGAAAACGTGCTGCGGGGTAAAGTGTTAAAGGGGCTTACGCTTTAAAAGCAAGCCTCCGTGGTGTTTGAAATCATTGAGGAAAATAATATTTTTCTTCTGAAAGGTGGAAAAATTAGATAAAGACTTTGTGTTGAGCTTTTCTTCTATCCCATAGGATTGAACTTTTTACCATCATTATAGATTAGAGATTGGTATGCTGAAATATCCATACCTAATATTTAACCATAATATATTCTGTGTAATATAATAGTATATAACGATACTTTGTTGATAATACATGTAGACTGTCCATTGTTCTCAATATGTATATAAAATATTCCCACATTCCAGCAAAGGCATAGCAAAATACATCAATTCAAATCTCCACTGAATTTGATGAGAGTAAAATGGACATGAATTCAGCCTTGCTTATTTTAATTCCTGTCTAGAAGCTCACTACCAAACTTCATAATTTGCCATGTTACTTGTTGTGAAGAAAAGTGACAGCCATTGGTATTGCTTGTTCAGTAAAAAAACAGGTTCATATTGATAAATTATAGAAAAAGAAAGCCCTTTTTCCATGCTATATGCAGTTATAGATATTTGATATCTTTATTTGATATCTGTCTTTTATCAGCAAGCCAAGTAGAAATAGAGTCAAAATATAGGAAAGATTTCAATAGTTAAAGCACAGTTCGTAGAGTTAAATATAACATTTTCTTACTTGATTTCATTAAGCATGGTACAATTTTCATTGTATTTTTTATTGTAATTTTTATTTATATCCAACTGGAAGTGAAAATTACCATACATAATGCAACAAAGCTAAATCTCTATGAACTTTGAAATAAATGCAGTATTGAAAACACCCAACAAATAAATGAAATGTCCTCCTCATTGGCAGTTTATATTCCTCTGCATGACAGCATTTCCATAGGTTTCAATTTTCTTCCTTGCTTTTCTTTACATGTCAAAGAGTAAGAAAACAAAATTGGTTGCTTGTGTGGTTGGTTAGTTTCCTTCTTTACCTAAGCAAAGGTTTTTCTAAAGGGCACTGGGACTTCAGGAAACACACCTACCTGTGGCTTAGTGAGCTCACTGAAGAGCCACTGAGCCTACGATCCTCTCAGGCCATTTTTTTGTAGAGAAATTTTGGTAGGATGCATGGAGCATTATTAATCTATTGTTTTTACGGAGAATTTTTGCCCCAGATTCAGGAGTTCTTATTCTTCCAGATTATTTCTAGCTATTTTGTTTTGCTTCCCTGACAAGGGAAGAGCAGCTGTATTGCAGTGAAAACATTACAAACATAAGAGCCCAACTTTCATTGCTGCCTTAATCTAAACAGATGTGTTCACAGATCTTGCTAACAGCCTGATTTGTATCTGAAAGCATTTTCTTTTCCATCATGTTCCTTCCCTCTGCTTTGTCTTGTTTAAAGACTCTCATAATTGTAAGGTTTATAGGGCACTACTACTTCACAGACTAGTTAGCTTAAATGAAACCGAAGCTAACATGACAACACTTGCAAACCAAGTGTCATTTAAATACCTTTTTTTTTAACTTCTCGCATGCGCAAGCTCACACAGGATTTAAAGTACTACCTGGATGCCTGTCTTGCAAGTACACAAACACCTGAAATGCTTTATTTTATATAATAAAATTACCTCTTCTCAAAGAATCAAGCTGTTAGAAAGCTTTACTATCCATCAGGATCCACTGGCACAGAAGTTTATCAGTGTGTGGAAGGTTTGGCTTAGCAAAAACAAAGTAATTTAATAGGTCTAAAGCCCCTGTTTTCTTCTGGCAGTTATTTCACTTTCTTTACAGAAAGCAACCTTTTTCTATTTTATTGTTCAGGGTCAGTCCTATATTTAAGGTGCTTTGTCATGCATGTCTGCTATAAGAACTCTGCTTTGAGTGCTGACCCTTTGTAGTTCATAAATCTTTTGGATTTATGTTATAATTTTAGTTGAAGTCATCACACAAATTGATATATTTTGGCTTAATGCAATTTAATAATACAAATCCTTTAGATCACTTGTTCTTATTCACTTCTTTTGTGCGTCCACATCATCTTTTAGTGCCTACACTTAATGATTTTCACTGGATCTGAGTATATTAAGTGAATGTACTGCTACAGAACAGCAGGAGTATATCTGAATGGCTTTAGCCATCTCCCTCTAAAATGCAGATATCAGATGCATGCCATGAAACCACAGACAGCACTGGAGGTCAAGCCAGTGTTTGAAGGTCAGAAAAATGGAGGTCACAAACGCAAGGAGATTGGGATAACCCAGCCTACCTACCCGTGTGGAGTCACACAGGTGGGGAGATGTGAGTGCTGAGGGAAGCAGTCAGTTATGGATGACTGTGAATGAAGACAGCTCATTTGAAAGGGCTGCTGATGACACCTCATGTGCAGGGTGCTCTTCACTGAATGGAAAAACCCTTTTGTTATGAGAGGGTTGTGTGTGTTGTCCAGGGCTTGTGAGGCTGAGGGGAAACCCTGCCAGCAGGGTGAGGGCTGAGGGGGTGAGCTGAGGCACTTGAGCAGCCAGATGTGAGGATGGTTTTACAGCCTGACAAGGCGCTGCTCAGCTGAGAGAGGCTGTCAGGGAACACCTGGGAGCAAAACTCTGCATTTGCGATCCATGCAACAGAAGGGTGGTTTTGTCCCCAGTGTTTCTTAGCAAGCTAGCAACTAATACTGAATGGGTTTATTCTGTGTAATTAGCACAAAGAATGAAGAGTATTAATTCAGCAGCGTCTACTGCTACCATGAGATATATTAAGCTCGGGCAGAAAGGGTGGTGTGGGAAGTCA
Organism: Mohoua ochrocephala; assembly: GCA_013398855.1. NCBI lineage: Eukaryota > Metazoa > Chordata > Aves > Passeriformes > Acanthizidae > Mohoua > Mohoua ochrocephala. The sequence continues at coordinate 38,439 of VZTA01002198.1, read as the reverse complement.
CTGATACCCTTGAGCACACAGCAGATACCTAACCCCCCCTGTCGATAAGGCCAGGTAGCTGCCGCTGCTGCCAGATCAAACAAATCAGTTTTCTCTCGCAGCCTGAATTCAGTAAAATTTCAAGGGTGCTTACTTTCATTCTAAATGATAATATTTCTTCATGACTGTTAGAAAGGGTCAATCTATTATGTTTATTTTGTGTCATATAGTGTCCTTTTATGTGTCTCTCAGTATGTATCTGTTCATTCCTTTAATATTTAGTACCATCATATGAAAGTATTATAGTAACACAAAAATCAAGGCAGAAAGCAAGCTCTTGAAACATAGTGACAGGCACAATAAATACTTATTTTCCATATTATGGCATGTATGTCTTCTTGAAATAATTATATACAGTTTTCACCAAAGAAGTGATATGCTGCTTAAAAAAGTCCACTCAAGCTTGTTGTAAATGGTATTTTTGTGGCTTACTTCCTTATGCTTTTGTCATTCTACACTTGATTTATAAAGAGATTCATGGAAAGTCATAATTATTTTAAGAAGGCAGCAGGGAAAGTGTTCTTTCAGCATGTCTATAAATCTTTACTTATGCTCTACAGAGAACTCTGCTCTCTATGTCTGCTTTAACAGTATAAGAAGAGTATATCATAATGCCTTGAGTTGTCAGAGATTCGGGAATCTTTATAATATGAGATCAAAAGTGGAGACAATTTCATTGTAACAGTCCTGGCAACAAAGTAAAAAAGGATACCAATTCAGCTGGCACGCTGACATGATAGCAAGAGTATATTCTTTCACAGAGTTAAAATATGTGTGGAATTGGAATGTTGGAATGTGTGTGTGTGTGTGTGTGTGTGTATGTGTGTGTGCGTACTTACATACAGACATATATATGCACATATGTATGCATAGCTAAGAAGGTAGTAAATTTGAGATGTAGAAAAGGAGATGACTACTGAAAACATGGTCTATTTAAAGGATAATATTTCTGGAAGAATGCAGAATATAAAACTTTTCCCTCGCTGAATGGCAAATAGCTGCCTTTTAGAAGAAGAAAACACTTTTCCTCCTGATGAAATCCTCAGCAGATAACACTTGGGCTATTGCTGTTCATTCTCCTAACCACACATTTTCAAAAGACAATTTTCCTTTTCTTTTTCTCTTCTGCAAGGAACTATCCTTTTGTAAGGCTTACAGCCTATAAGAGAAAAGGTGTAGTTATGGTGGTTACAGACGGACACAGATTTCTTGTGAAGATTAGGGAGTCTCTTTCACTGAAATTTGGAAAGATGTGTAGAGAAATATTTGTCGGGTATTTTTTAAGTGGAGCTAATTCTCCTTTGGGTAGTAGTTAAGCCAAATGGTTTGTTATAGTCCTTCCCCTTTTTTTTAAAATCTCCCTATGAGATCATGCTGCTAAGCAAAAAACACCTGAAAATTGTTCATCAAAACCACTTTGCTTTAAGAGCAACACAATATTTAGGTCTCTGTCTCTGTAAAGTCACCTTATGGTTATTTTTAAAGAATAAGTTTGTGAGAATGGATGTCTCAAGGACCAGTCTATAGTTTTAGTGTCTGCTCTGCAAGACAGATGTATCACACAGTAAATACTGAATTCTGAGTGCATATTATAGAATCACAGAATGGATAGGGTTGGAAGGGACCTTAGAGATTATCTAGTTCCAAGCCTCTTGCTGTGGGCAGGGATGCCATTCACTAGACGAGATTGCTCAGAGCCTCATCCAACCTGGCCTTGAACTCTGCCAGAGACGGGGCATCTCCAGCTTCTCTAGATGGGGCATGCCCAACCTCTTCGAGTGTCTCACCATGCTCACACTAAAATTCTTCCTAACACCTGATCTAAACCTGCTCTCTTTCATTTTAAAACCATTGCTCCTTGTCCTCTCACTATCTGCCTGTATAAAAAGTCCCTCTCCCTCCTTTTTATAAGACCTCTTAAGGTACTGGAGGTCTCCCCAGGGCCTTCTCTTCTCCAGAGCTGAATAAGCCCAGCTCTCTCAGCCTGTCTTCATAGGAGAGGTGCTCCAGCCCTTCAGCCCTCTGATCATCCTTGTGGCCTATTCTGGACCCTATCAGGTCCATGTTCTTGTGCTGTGGACTCCAGAGGTGGATGCAGCATTCCAGGTGGGGTCTCACGAGGCCAGAGTAGGTGAGGAGAACCACCTCCCTCCACCCGCTGGCCATTCCTCTTTTGATGCAATCTAGGATGTACTTGGCCTTCTGGGCTGTGAGACCACACTGTTGGCTCATGTCCAGCTTTTTATCCGCAAGAACACATGTCATATTAATGATATGAGTTGAGAATGAAATAAAAAGGACTTGAAATATTTTATTTGTTGGATTCTGACATACAGATATTTCATTTTAATACTTTATTTTTTAAAAAAACAGGAGATTTAAATAATAAAAAAAAATACCTAGAGAAATCTGGGAAAGCTAAAAAATTAGGACGGTCAGAAAAAAACAGGTGGAGTGCCAACACATTTTTGATGAGCTCCAGTCTATAGTTTTCAGACATGCAAAAAAGTTGCATGTCTCAGTGGTTACATAAAGAAAGCTTAATCCATTTTTAAAGAATATATTTAATGTATAGCTCTCTATCTTTCTATTTCTTTATTGTTTCCCATTAGGGCTAAGAAAAACTTAAATTCTGTTAAGTTTCCATTATTATGACTAAGAGAAACTTAAATTCTGTCAAACTCCTGCATCATCTTTTTTTATTGTTTAAGTATGAAAAACATATGTAGCTTAAGGGTGTATTCTTCCTGACTGAAAAGAAAGATGCAATAAAATCTGTTTTATTTACACTGGGGTAAAATTTAGGAATACTCTTTACTGTCAGTCTTTCCAAATGGTGCTGCAACAGAAAAAAACCACCAACCTAGATGTAAGAGATTTAGTCTTCACATTAAATCACTTACTATTTTTGTTACCTGAATAAAATATAACAAGTAATAATTTTGGTGAATATTTAACTTGACAGTTTAGGAAAATTTGTAATCTTCTGGTTATTGCAATGAATAACCAGAATATTTAGAATATTCAGTATGACAGTATGAAATGTTCCTCCTTGTAAATAGAATAATAGCCTTTCTTTATAAAAAGTCCACACAGCAAAATTAATTTTTATAGCAAATTTTTAATTAAAAAATGCCATTAATGATTTCCTGGTGCCAAGTATAGATATGTTGTATGTAGTTAATGTGTACTTAAAGTAAGAAAAGATTATTATGGCTATCAAAAATACTAAATATGTATCTAAAGTCATTGAATAAAAAGAATTTCTTTTGCTATTTTTCCTCTTCTAATTTTCAGAAGCTTTTCAAAATCTCGGCAGAAAAAGACACAGCTGTTACAGTCCTCCTTCATGACTGTGCAGCTTTGAAACAACACAGATGAGTTCTATTATATAAAATACCTTTGCCCAATTAATACCTAACCCAACTACTGCCAAGGCAGGGAATTTGTCTCTAAAGACTCTGTTTGACTGATAGGAAATTAGAGAAAGAAAGAAACACTTGATGTCCAAGCAGAGCAGAAACTTGTTTTGTTGGGGCCTTTTTTTCTGTGATAGGGCTTTGTTAAACAATCTTATTAATAGTTTTTGTTTCCAGCAATGTACAAATAGAGGTGTTGTGCCACTGATTAGAGAGTCTAGAATTCCTGAGATCTAGCCAACCTGATTGCCATAAATTTGGGACAACTTGATTTTGTAAGACTGTTGCTACTTTTTACTAGCCTAATTTGCATTCCTGGTCCTGTAATCCCTCTCCTACCATTGTCAATGTCTTAGTTAGACCTGGTCACTTCTGAGATTATGAAAATATCCTGAGGTGCTAAGTAATGACTGTTGAGATTAGCAATGTTCTACATGAATCTGGTTATTTTTTTCCATGTTCCTTACAGAAAGATCAGGATGTGTTTCACTGTCTCTAAACATTTCTTATATCCAAAATAATTAGGTTCATACATAAAGTTTGGGGGTTTTTTTCCTAAATGCCAGCCTCACATAGAACATAGGAAAGAAAGATATCCCATAGATCTAAGTCTACGTATTGGTCCCAAACCTTAAAACTGCAATTACATCTTATAACAGTCTTGGCCCTGATGAAGACAACAGGTAGAATCAAGTCTGTCCACCTGAGGATTGTGATGTAGCTGCCACTCATGTTGGGACACAGCCCTTCTCATACTCCAGGTAGATGTGTCAAAGAAGTATTTTTTCCTTACAGTCCAAAATCATTACTGAAAGAGATCACTCACCAAAGTTTATGGGAATTGCATTTTTCGAAGGACTATATACATGAAACACATGCATGACTAAGATATTTCCATCTGCTCTCAATTCTAAGTACTCAGCTTCCAAAAAATGATCAAACTGTGCACTATATTTTCCTTAATATCTAAGTGATGTTTTTCTCAATTAAAAAAATACAACCTGATTATATTTTGTATGTGTGGTAGTCGAATACATAAACAGAAGAGAAAAACTTTGTATTCAACCGTAACAGGCTTTCAAAGCAAACTCAAAGAAACAAACATCGTATGTCATGATTTTTTTTTTTTTTTTAATGACATGCCAAGCTGCTCAAGTTTGGCTTTTCATTCCTCTGGTAGTAAGATAGCTGCTAAGAACTACAGCTCTCCCATATAAGTGATTCAGGCAAGATTACGGTGTGGTGCACTCAAACCAGAATCGACAACCAGTTCAGAGAGAGGAAGAGGGGATTTCTAATATGAAAAATTGTCTGCTTCCTCGAATTTTACCAGTCATGTCATGTTACATTAGACAGAGTAATAGAACATTAGCTGTGTAATGAGACATGACTGCTAAAATGTAGAGGAGAATGCACTTTCAGATTGGCTAGTCCTGTTGAAAGTGATAGCTTGCATCTAATCTGCAACGCTTGTAGATATTATGCAAACCAGCTGTTTGCGAATTCCAGATCATTTGGAAATTGGAAGAAGTGTCAGATACATTATCAGCTTCACAAAATATTTCTGTATCTTACTTTTTGTTTCTAGATAACAAGAGAGTTTTGAGAAATACAATCATAAGTTATCTTCATTGAATACTCGACAGTTTTCTTACATCCTTTGGGTCAGGACTTCAATTGAATCCTAAGGGGCTTTGTTTTACTGATGTCAGCAAAGCTTCAGACATTTGAACAACTTTAAGTCTACTCTGTCTTAGAGGTGCAATGGCATAAAGTTTCACAGTACTTAGCAATGTAGCAGCTAACTATCTTGGACCAAAAGTATTTTTACCTTGTTATGAGATGACGTTTAATTGCAACTAAAATATTTCATAGAAAGCCTTCAGAGAAATTTTATCAGGAAAGAGGAAGGTAGAGATTTTAATTTCAGATTATTCTGAGTAATGAATTTAACAAAAATATGACTCCTGAACTTCGAGGTGTGAGGCATGCTCTCTAACTATTGAGTTGCCAAATATTCTAAGGCATGCTAGATGTTCTCCTCTGTTCCAGGACAAATAACAAAAGGTTTTCCTTCTTTTCCCCACTCAACCACTGGTAAAAAAGAACTAATTTCAGACCACTGATGATTATGTGTGCTATAATTCTGGGTTTCAGCCATATCACACAGCAAATCAAACCAGCTGTTTCAAAGTCTGAACATTTCTAATATTTTACCTTTGCCGTACTACTGCTTGCCACATAAATACTCTGCATCAGGCAGGAAACCCTTAGAACTTGATCACATCCATAAGTTTTGTGTCTGGAAAGGGAGAACAAAATGGTTGACAATAAACCCTTAAGAACTAGGCACTAGATTTATATTTTGGTTGTGTTAATACCGACATGATAAATGATGAATTTCCAGCAGTGGGAATATGAGATTTATTTGGTCAGAAGAAAGAACACTTGAAAATGGAAAGATTACATGTATGGAAATGTACACCTGGAGAAAGTTAAGAGATGCAAACTTCTAATGCTATCAAATCAATCTGCTCATTATGTCCCTTACATTTAATGTTTAGAAAAGTAACTCTGCTTTCAAGTACTTCAGTTCATTCAGAGTGCTGCCATTTTATTTAGAGATGTGTGCTAGGCAAACCTAGCTTCCTCTGAAATCACTAGGAATAGTCAATCTCATACACAGCAACTCAGAACAGGAAAAATAAAAACATGAAAGAAAAAGAGATTGATTTTTGCAATGCTGATTGAAGATGAACATTTAGAAGGAAAACGGAGCAGACTGAGCCTATGAACTGCTATGCATGTAGTTTTTGTGAAAGTTTCTCATTTATTATTACTGTGCAATTACAGTCTTATATATCTATACCAACCATAATTTAGCATCAGTGTAGATGAATTGCCAATACTTGGCTTCCTCTGAGCAAAAAATATGGAGCTTCTGAGTTGAATTATATTGTCAAGCAACGTACAAATTTTTAGCTGTTCTGTCTTTATTTGCATCTCAAGAATCAAATTGCTAAATCTTCATAGAGTATCTTGAAAGAGCACCCCTTTATGACTATATTTTTCCTACATATACTCTTTATTTAAATAGAAGTTGTCTCAACTTACATTTTTAATAGCAGTGAAATCCTCTGGGTTCTTATTAGATGGAATCTAAGCACAAAATTCTCTCATCTTCTCTGCTGTACAGATCTTTGAAGGGAAAAGAAATCTCTTTTATATTTGCAGTTGTGGTTACAGATTGATATGCTTATGTCTTTACGTTGCCAAAATGACAGAGTTTTATATACGCAGTTGCAGTCACACTCAAACCAGCAAAGAAATGAGAGGAGAAACTAATGTATGGTTTTTCCAGATTCTGGTTTACACTTCTGCAGATACAGACCTCTTAGAATTTGCATTCACGGAATGAATCTTCGTCCAAGTTCTGATCTGATAGCTTCTTTGGTTGGTTGGTTGGTTGGTTTGTTTTGAGGGGTTTTTCTTGATCTTAGTGGAAGCCTTGCACTGCAAACAGATCCAGAAGTAGGACTAATGATTCAGCCTTGTTTAGGATATAGGTAATGTACTTATAAAGAGAATTTTATTGTAAAAATGTGGCTCCAAAAGACTGCATGCTTGGCCTCAGTGCCATCGAGAGAATTTGTTTACAAGTTCTCAATAAAGATTTCATCATGGATGGATTTAAATACACAGAAGCAGAAGTTTGTCTGTATTGACAAGGCAGCTTATCAAAGGCAAGAAGAAAACCCATTAAAGAACCTGTATGACTTATGATGCTGACCAGAAATTGGCTAACTATGATGTCCAGACTGAGAGACAGAGACAGCTTTCATTTATAAAAAAGAAAGAAGAAAAATTAGGTGATTTGTGATAAAAGGACTAAGAATCTTGAAGTTATTAAACTATGCAATTGCAGTATCTCTCTTCCATCTAAAATCTCATTATAATGATAATGATGATGACTATTGTTATTATTCACACAGGTAGATGTACACACATTTTAGTTGCAGGAGATTCCACTGTAGGATTACTAATGAAATATGCAGTGATTTTTGTGGGAGTGTAACATCTTACAAATCACCATGCAATACAGAGATACAGACTCTTTCTCACTGCAGGCAATAAAATAAAACAAAAACAAATAAAAAAAAATCTGGGCTACATAATTGAAGCTCCTCTTCATTACTCTGACATTAGCTAGCCTCAGGCTTTAGAATCTGCTCAATTGTAATGAATCGTTAAGATTTCAGTTGGACCAAGGAAAAGATAACACCTCATTGTACTTTGTTGTTTGCAAGATTTTAACAAAATAACATCTGCTCTCCTGTATTGTGGATGATTTAATTTTTAAACACTTGTTCCCAACCTTTAATTTTCTGCAAAACAACCACATAAATTATTAATTCATCTATATTTCCTCAAGGCGAGCTAGACTTAAGGTCCTTCATAAATATTTAAGAATTCTATTGCAAAATAAACAAAAACTTCCACTTAACTTTTAATTGCAAGTCCCCAAAACCAGCAGCAGCAACATCAACAACAGTAAAGAGGAAGATTTCAGATAGAAACACTTTTTTTGTGAAAGGATCCAGCCTTATAAGCTTGTGGAAATTCAGTGTATTTTTGCACCAAGTTGCAAAACATGTATTTGATTAGCAACAAATGTCAGAAAAAAAAAGAGACCAGTGCTCAATTATAATCCAGTCTTAAACTGAAAATTTGCCTAGTGGTTCTGAGGAACATGAAGTGCCACACACATGTGTACATGCATTTTCCAGGAATACATCTGCCTATATTCATATCGAGTGTTATCCAGGCCCAAATCAGAGTTGCTGTTTAATTCTGGCCCCGGATCTGAGAAGTGAAGGCGGACTCAAGCTTCGGGGCTAGCCTAACACAATTTCAGCTGCCAACTCCTCCCTTTTACCCAAAGGAATTGTGCTAATAACTATGGATCACTGCATTTGCTATTTCTCACCCTCTCACCAGAACAGCTCTCACCTCTTGGAAAAACAGAGCTCTCTGAACCCTTTGGAGTGGTGCAGAGATCACAGCAAAATTAAGATCCAAGTTCTGTGAATGTAACAAATTTACTTTTATATACATATATATATATATATAAAAATATATATACACATATACATTTTTATATACTATTTTCTTTTTGCAAAAGTGTGCTTTTCCATAAAATTTGTTGGTATTTTTACCTATATCATATATGAGAAAAATACTATAAAACTATATTTCAATGTTTTCATGTTTCAGTATTGCTTTGAGATATATCTAACATTTCGAAAATATTTATGAGCTGAATTTATGTATTTAGATATAAAAATTATCTTAAGAAACATTTTTTTTTTACCCTCCAAGATAAAGTCAGTGAATCAGTCATTATCCCACTTTACATAAGAAATAACTTTATGGAGACGTAAATATGTAAAAGTTTCAGTCATTACTACAAAGGAAGGAAAAGATTCTGCCATAAAATGCAAAAACAAAGTGTCAGCATTTTCAGGTTTCCTCTAGAAATATAATACTCCCCTAAAAGATAAAATTTGATTAAAAATCCTAGTGCGTGTGTAAAAGTGGAGAAGTCTAAATACTCTGCATTATATGGAAGAGCTCAGCTGTGACCACTTTTACCGTTTCCCTTCTCTTCCAGACTCTCATTTTGGTTGTGGCTCCCCACAGATATGGACTCACGGGTTCCAACTGTGCTCTCACCTTTTCCAGTGCTGTCCAGAACTAATTCCAAGGAAGTAAACAAAATACAGGGATGTGAGAGTGGAGTAAGGGAGATTTAAAAGAGGCTCATGAAAGTATTCCTCCTGCCTTGCCATATGGATATTGATTTCTCCCCCTCAGGCTGAATATAATTGCCTGCTCTAATTTAGCATTGATCTACCCACCCAAGTTTCTTAAAGCACTGCACAGGCATCAATTAAATTGTTCCTAATACCACCTTTGTGAAGTAGGATAGCTATAATTATTCACACTTAGATGATGGTGAGGGGTGAAAAGTGATTCGTCCTGAGCTATTCAGTGGAACAAGCCAGGAATAAAGCATGAGACAATTATACCCTGCCATGTGCCCGTTATCAGATCATTCAGAGTTTTTCAAAAGGCAAAATATTTGCTCCTCTAATGACCTGGGATTCCAGTGAAACATACCAGGTTAGATAATGAATGTACTGTGACTGCTGCTGATCATATTGGATGTGCCTATTGCCTTGACTTCTCTCTTTTGTGGGATTTTTCCACTGTCTTACTTTTTGTCTTTTTTGATTCCATCCATGCTGCTTAAAATGTGAGAGGCTTTTATTTTCTATGGTTCAGCTCCTGGAACTTGATTGTTGATTTGCTCTCCGATAAGAACTTTTATGTTTTATTACCTGCAAGAGATAATACCTCTTGCTGCTGAGGATGATAAACAGGGTTTTGCTGCTCTGCTTTTTAGTGTCATTTTATTTAGTAGTTCAAGAGAAATCAGCTAGGGTGCCGATGAGGAGAAACAAGTACAAAGTGTTTCATATACACATCCAAGAGTTCAGAAAAATTAAAAGTTCCAGCATATTTACCATGAAAGCCCAATGCTAAAGCAACATATGGGTTAGAAAATTCTTTGAATCAGATAGTAGCAATAAACCAAAGTCATGCTGGATATCAGATTTAATTTAGACAGCTTCTCTATGAAATATGAGACTTGTAGTCAATGAAGAGAAAAACACAAACAAACCCCCACGCACACACCTGGCACGCTATTACAAGGCTTTTATCCTGCACATGGGCAAACACTGACAGATTTGTTCAAATGTAAGTTGGACACAACCTTTACCCTTCTGATTCAAGCTTTATCCGAGAGAAAATCATATTGATATTGGAAAGCTGTACAATATGTACAAACTTTAATTATCAGCTAGGCTATGCTACCCAATGCTTTCACAGAGAAACCACAGGAATGTCAATAACTCAGTACTTATTATTTGACCTCATTTTGCTACACTGCTTGGCTTGAACAATGTAAGTCTGCATTTTTGGCCAAGAATTTCCAACTTCAAAGAATCCCCTCTGGGTGGCACTTAGGACCCTGGGTTAACTTTAAACATGTTCATAATATGATCCAAGTAGCTCTAGGCTTCACTGTTAACATTCTAGAAAATTAGGGACGTTGAATACAAATTCCTTAGGCTGTTTCCTCTGAAGCATACAGTTTTCAGAATAGGAGATGCAAGAGATAGAAATGAATTCATTCCTGACTCCTGACAAAGTGATGGAAATTAGGCAGTGTTTCCTTGCTCTGACCCTTACAAATATGCAGTGACTGATTAAAAAAAAGTGTGGTGTTTGTGGATTTTGTTTTATATTTGTTCCATTTTTGTTGGTTGGTTTGATTTGGTTTAAATAGGACCTAGACCCATAATCTTCTTCCAACAGACTCTAGTTTGAGGACATGTTTTCTCCTGTATGAGGCCTTCCCGTGAAGGTAATGATTTACAAAGGATCGAAGAGCTGCAGGCCTAGTTTTTACTTTCTCCACTATAGTCACAAACATATAGTCTCTGTATGCCTCATCTGTATGATGATACATTTTACTGTAAGAAGTTTGGACTCTCCAGTCCTTCCACGTGGTGGGCCTTGGGGCAAACTGTCCCACTCACCTGTCATTAGCCTACATGTAGTGCCTAACAAAACTGCATTGTGAAGGAAATATTATTTTTATAAGCTTACCCATCTTACAACACTAAACAGAGAAAATATAAAATTATCACAGTCTGTCGGTATTCACTGCATTTTGAGATCTCCTTGAAACACATCTGAGTCCCAAATTACACAATTACTGTGAAGCTCCAGAATGAAGCACTTAGTGAAGCAATTTTGCCATGGCTCCAGCATCACCAAAAAAGGAGAAGAGAGAAAGAAGAGGTGAGGCGAGGCGAGGCGAGGCGAGAGCTTTTCCATCATATGTTGACTTTCTTGCCTTGGCTGACACTGCCTTTTCCTTTCTCAAGACATGCAGGAGTTAGTAGTGACCGTACACAGAAGTTGCTGTCCTGCCTACCCTGAAAGTCTAGGGAGCAGGTTGCCTCTGAAGTAACTGGACTAGAAGAGTCAATATTGCACATGAATTTGTTGTTTGGCAATAGTACTTCTGCTATCATTTTTCCCCCTCAAGTAACAGTGAGGTTTGGGGATATATATTACCAGTGCTCAAATAGCACATTTTGTTTATATGCTATTCAAAAAGGGATCTGTGCCTATAAGTGCAATTAGTAAGAAATGGAGATAATTGCTGTTGTTAATTTTCCACTTGCAGAATGAAATAAGGAACTCAATCTATCCATACACACAAAGGGAAGAACAAGTAACTAAAACGTAGCAAGTTCTTTGTAAAAATAGCAGCAAAGAATCTTCGGCTTCACGGTGTTGTCCGGGAGGTAAGGCAGATAATAGCTTTCCCTGATAAAAGTTTCCCAGTCAAAGAACACATTTAACAGCAGCAATACCCGAAGCCCATACTGTGCAACTTTAGGCATCACCTCAGATGCGGAGCAGTTGGACGTATTCACAGGGGCTTTTTGATAACCCCAGGACATAATGTGTGCTCTGATCATCTACAAGAAATAGGAATGCTTTTCATCTGCATGACCTACCATGCATTTTAACTAGGAGAGGAAAGGTACTTATCCAGATAACATTGACAGGTGGCACAGCAACTTGAAGTACAAGATAGAAATTCTCAGCCAGAGGGTGGCGAGAGAAAATGAAATCATGCTGACTGGTGTAAGCTGATATGTCTCCAGTTACAGCATCCTGATTGTGTGAAATAGGACATTGGGAGAGACTTGGATTGATAAAGTTGATAATTCTCGTTTTCCCCCTATTGGAGTTTATTTTCCTTACAGTATTCTTTCACACTGAATACAATCAGTCTTTGTGCAGCAACATTTGGGATAACTTTAAGATTAAGCAACTGAGAACAGCAAGTTTTTCCTTATCTGCTTGCAAAAGAACAATCATTAGATTCTGAATCATGTGGGTCCAACTAATCTGCTTAAAGGAAGAAGGTATTTTTCAGGCATCCTGAGTCATGGTTCCCTTTTATATAATTTTCTCTTTGTCACATTTTCTTTTACCTTCTCTATGACCTGAATAAGCTAAAAATACCTAGGTGCATTATCCTTAGTTTGTTAGCTGTTAAGTTTAAAATAAGTTCTCTACCTTATACCTTTTCACCACGAAACAAAATTGGAACCCCAGTTAGACTTAGATCTGAACTTTTATGATGATCTCATGGGGGGTTTTGGTTGCTTCTTTTTTCTTGTTTTTTTTGAGAGAAGTCAAGTATTTGATAGATGTAAAGAGATGGCTTTTCCTAAAGTTTCTCTTCTTCAATCTTACTGCTGTGTAATGAAAGTGTTTCACTAACATTACTTACAAATATCAGCAGCACATTTTAGATGCTTTAGACTATTTTTCTAAATCAAAATAGTCAGAAACTCAACATCACCACCACCAACAACTCCTTTGCCAGTTATTTCAGATTTACAGTTCTTTTGTTTTGGCACGAGCTACAGCAGCCCATAGACACCTGAGAAAAGAGGTGAATTTGACCCTGTATATTTTTGCCTAAATTAATCAACTTCAGCACTATTTCAGTATTAGTGGCAAAAAAATAGTAGAGGTCAGATTTAAAGTTGCTTTTAACTTCCTTTGAGCTTCATGCACGCATATGTACATGCCCATGTGAACTATTAATCCACAGCTGTCTCTTGATAGATATATATGATTGCTACCTTTAATCGCCTCTCAACAAACTAAAATTGTTTAAAAATGCCTCTGTATTATCTGATAATGTATGGTGTTTGCTGCAGCTTGTATTAAGTGTGAGTTAATCTCTCACAAAACCATGTTTTACCAAGTCTCAAGGTTGGCTGTAGGACACACCGTTTCAGCTAATATCACACAAGAGATCAGTTATTTCCCATTGTGATTCCCAATTGGCATCTTGTAGTGAGCTTGTTTACTGCTCCGCGGCAGAATGGATTGTCTGCTGTTAAGTACAAAAAAGCTGCATAAAAATAGTGTTAAGTCTCTGGTTTAAGCCGAAAAATTCTGGGGAAGTCTAAGTTAAAGATGAAGTATCACAACGGCACTTGTTTTTTGCAGCAATATTGCCTTGGAATGGGAAAGGAAGGCAGCAGAGGCACCAGTTTTTGTCTAGCCATTACCACGTCAGTCTTTTACTCAGATTCAGAAAAGTAAGAGCTTTTACAAGGTCCTTGTTTTTTCCTTTTCAGACATGAACAAAGCAGTGTAAGTGGGCCAGTACCTATAGGCCAGCTTTTGGTACAATTGTAATTTGAAATTATTGGGATATAAGAATAGTGTTTTTAATGGAGATGTTGACTGAGCAGCCAGGCAGTACATTTATAACTGACAAGATGATAAAATCAGCTCTTCAGGAGAGCAGTAAACCTACTAGACTTGAGGGGTATTGGATTAACTGATTTAAAATGTCTGACATAAGTAATCCAAAAGTAGTAGTAGAAATCTGGTATAATGAAACTTGTGCTTTCTCTGTGTCAACTGAATCCTTCAAGGCAGGCAGTGAGAAAAATAACATTAAGATATAAACCTAAAAAGGAAGCATGCCAAAGCAAACACAAAGAAAGGGGCATATTCTGGTTGCTGAGATAAGAATAAATGGGTAGCAGGGGAAAAAGTGCTCTTCAAGAAGGGTGACCACAGAGCAGAAGACATCAAAGGAAGGTGGGCATGCCTGTGAAACAAAATAGGAAATAAGACTCTAAGAGGGCTAATTAAGAAGGAGAACAAAGAAAAGTAGTGTTTGTTACATAAATTACACGTTTAGGAGAAGAATTAAAATTTAAATTTTCTTTCAAGGCAGTATTATGCATTTTGCAACTACTATGCAGAGAAAACATAAAATGAAGAATAATTATAAGACAATTCAGATCCCTCCGAGCTCTTGGGTTCACAGCAGGGCTAGACTAACAAAATGATCCCTATCCCACCAGCTATATCTCTTCCCAGTACTGTTTCCAGGCAAACAGAAACCTGTGTTTGTCAGAAGACAAACTCCTGAGCAGCTTGCATGAGGGAAAGAATAATCTTTGTATATTCATCCAAACGAAAAAAAAATAAAAAAGGAGCACCTTATTCTAAACTCAGTGCACATGGGTGAAAAAAAGAGAAAGATTTGCAGAAATGATATTTCTACCAGTTACCATTCTAGGCTCTGATTAAATCACCTAGCATAGACCACCAGTCGCTTGGACTTTTTGTATGGATAGCAGACAAAAAACCCAGCACCTCGAGGCCACTAGTGTTCCAATTTATCTGTGGAACCATCTTTCTCTGTTGGCAACTAAGGTCCTAAAATAGACATAATCGGCAAAGTAAGGTGAAGGGATTTGAATCTGTGCTCTAAATTTAGCTAATTGTCCTTGCTCTTTGCCACCATGTTTATTCAGTACCTCAGTAATAGCAAGAATTTTTTCTATGCAGTGATTTTTCTCAATAAAAATCTATCCTTGTGAAGCTGCACAACTTCTGCACAGGTTCTGCATGCAGTATTGCTATTTTTCAGCCAGGAAGTGGGTTGCAGCTACAGAGAACAAAGTTTGGCTTCTATTTTCGAAGCCCGAGGCTCCGGTCTGCAGTCGAAGCCAAACTCTCACTGCTTGAGTTGTGCAGTGTTTAAATAAAAGTAATCTCAGTGTTAAATTCAAGCTCTCCATGCCATAGCAATGAAAATAACATACTGTGCCTGGGAAGTGCCTGTAGGGATGGAGCCATGCTGCTGGAAGCAGGTGTGTGCATACAAATAGCAAGCAGGGAGAGAGGAGCCCTCAGAAAGCACTGGACTTTTTGTAGTTCCTGGAGACTGTGTGGCTCAGCAGTCCAGTCGTCGTTGTGGGTGGCTGGAGAAACCCACCACCTTCTGTACACAGATCCTAGGAAGCCACTTAAGAGAATTTTCCTTCTTATTTTCTGGCTAATTTTGCATAGGAAGGTTTGAGGCACAAATAAACTGCTGTCACTGAACTAATATGACCCAATTTCATATTTATGTATGAATAGGTATTGCATATTGCTCTTTTTGAAATGAAAAACCCCATGTTAATAAGAATTTTAAGTACTTGAAGAGCACAGCTGTACATGTCTGTCAAAATATAAGACAAGTAATTATAAGTACATGCCAGAAGTAGTGTACTTAGCATCAAAAAAAAAAAAAGAAAGAAGAAAAGAAGATCTCTGTGTCAGCGCCCCGAGGGCACCAGTGGTGCATAGTGTTTCTGACTAGCCTCACCTGGGAACCTCTGGGACCCTCTTCCACACTGTACACATGGGCCTGGGCACCTCATTTCAGCCCAGCCTGCAGTTGTTGCTGAGCTAATATTTAGATGCGTCTGTGCCTTGTCCTCAGCTGATGTTGGCTGAATTTCCTGTGCTGACTTGACCTCGGACCTGACTTGTCACCTTATGTTTGTCTCATTGCCACTGGACTGTTGATAGGATGCACTGCTGTGACAGCCCTGCCCCGCTGGTCCACTTGGCTACTTCCAGGGTGATGCCTGTCAATGAGGTCACACTCTGGCCTGGAGTCTCCCTCAGATCCTTCTCATCCTCCTTCACAGAGCAGCTCCTGCTGCTCCCTGACACAAACGCTCCTTAAAAACTCCTTATTGACATGAATGGTATTCAAGGCAGTTCATTCATAGGGATGAATGCATGGATGCTCTATCACTAGCAGAGGAATGTAGAAGCAAAAGTCTGTTCTGAAGCACTCTAATTGCTGAAGAAAGTAGCAGTTGTTGATAGCACTCACGATTTATCTGCACTTCTTTTATTTTGAGACATGCTTCCATAGAGCACCATGGGTTTTACCATAAAATTTAGCTAAGTAGCTCCATTAAGAATATTTTAAAAGCTTTATTTGCTATTTTAAAATTTTGTAGATTCATGATTCTCTTTATTGTTAGTAACGAGAAAAACTTATTAAGCAAGATGCTATTTCCTGCTCATAGATATCTACTCTATGAGGAATGATTAGGAATATCAAACAAAAATGGTTTCAGTTCCCTTTTTAACTCCTTTCCATCAAACAGGAGAAAGGGAATTATTTTGGCTTTCTAGTCCTTGCATTTCATTTGTCTTCTAGAACCATCTCAGCTGAAAATCCAAACAATATTTTTGCAAGCAGTTGACACTGGTCAATAGTCTTGCACTCGATCTTTTCTTGCCATAAAAGGGGGGGTTTGTTGGTGTCTGGTTGTAGCTGCCTGATTCTGAAGGCCACACTTAGTGCCAGGCAGCCCCAATGCTCACATGTCCTTTACAGGCTGGTGTTGTGTAGCAATGTGTCTTCTGTGAGAGGGTGCTCTTGGACGAAATGATACCTGGAGATCAGTGGAAGCTCAGATGTGTCAGCCCTAATGATGTGCTGATGCAAAGGTCCCTCAGGTTTGCCATCTATTTGAAGCAGAAGCCTGGCTTAGGTATCTAGTCTTCTGCCTCTAAATAATTCCCTTGCCACCAGTTATTGTAATTCTGCTTAGAGTTCCGCCCACCCAAAGAGTCATGTGTTTTGGTGTAGGTTTTTAAACATCAGAGGGGAGAACAAGGGCATCAGTACACCTGGTTTCTTGGTACAGATGATGCAGAGGAAATCCGTCTGGTACCTATTACTGATATTTATACGACCTTTAAAGGGGCTTTCAGGAGGTTCTTTTTTGCTTAATAATCTTTCTGATAAAGTAGGAAATATTTTTTTCTTAAGCCAGCAGCAATGATGAAGTCATAGCAACAGGAATAAAAAGCAAACAAAATGGAGATGTGGTTGAACTCAACTCCTGGCCTTTAATATGTGCACTTTGAAGTCAGAGTTATACAATATTATGTCATTAATGTCCCAAAACCACAATTGCGTTGTTAGTAACAGTCCTAATTGAAGAGCCCAGAAAAGTGCTATCTTAATTTGGAATCTTTGGGGATTAATGTTGTGATGGGAGAAATAATGACAACATGCTTACTCCTCAGTATTGTCTGGTAAAATTTGACTTTTAGTATTGTAATGCCACAATTTCTGTTCATATTTAAATATTTATTGTCTCCTTCTCCTAATATCTCTTTTAAGATGTTTCTAGCTGGTTTATAATCTTACTTAACATGCACAGAGAACATCCTTCCAATCACTGATTCTGCATCCCAAAATAAGTGCAGGGATCCTTACACTTAGAGTTGGGTTTATAAAGACTTAATTTTAGAAGTTTGAAGTTTTGGTGCACTGAAATATACATCATTAAAGCTCTTACATGCAACATCTGCTTACATCCTATAATGTCATCCTATTGTAAGTGAACATTTAATCCTAACTCATTATGCCTCTCCAAGCAAGCTGCAACCCTGAAACTTAGGAAGGAGATTTGCTTCTGTTCACAGAGATTGATGCAATCTGTAATTAGAACCCCATACTCTTCCCAGCTGCTGTTGCTGGCACAGTTGCATTTGAGAATGATGTAATATATCTTCTATTGCAGCACTTCCTACTCTTTTCAGTCAAATGTACGAGCTTCCTAGCTTGGAACTCACCCGTGCCAGTCACTAGCCCTTATTTTCTATTTAACTTTGCGCAGAGTGAAAAGGAGCTAGTGTTAGGTACTAGTGCCTTGCTAGCACCCAGTGCAGGAGTTCATTATTAAATGAAGGAGAGAGACAGCTGAAGATCTGTAGAAAAAGTTTGAAATGCATAGCAGTAGCATAAGTTAGAATCATATTTGCATAGGTCTAAATTATATATCTAAAACTGAAGTATGTCACTGTTAGTAGAGAATGAGGGGCTGCAGTTCTGGAAAGTAACAACTCCGAGAAGTGGTTATAGTGGACAAGAAACTGTCCTGTGTGGTGGTATAGTAAAAGGGCAAAATTAATTTTAGATTTAGCGATTAGGAAAGATTGACTCATATTTAGAATACATTTAGGTAATTCTACATCTGAATGTGACTCTGTTAGGGTTTTAGGAGTTCCTCTTTTTGTTTTCCTTTTTCTCTTAAGGAATTTTCCCCATATATGTTGCCAGGAGACACTAACGATTGGATAATTAAGAGAGACAAAAGACCCTGGCCACAGGAGGAGGAGTCCAGATAGCTACTCTCTTTTCCCTGGGGTTTTCTTGGCAAGGCAGAGATGCCGCGAGATTTGAACTGGGAAAAAGGGGGTTGGGTGCAGCCCCTGGCACTCTTGCCCTCTCAGCGTTCAGAGGGGAAAGGAGCTGCAGTCACTGTGGAGAGAATTCGTCACCACTGTGGGGTTCTGCCTTCTGCTGCCTTCCTTCTACCGTGAGTGGAGCTCTGCTCGCTGGAGCAGCCATTGAACTGGGACCCCATTTAACACCCTGCCTCATTAAGAGAGGAGCTTTTTCACCATCTGCTCAGGTGCCACAGGGGAAAACCCCGGGATCCCCAGCCTGCCTCTCCCTGCCCCACTGGGAGCCGGCCACTGCTGCCC
>VZTA01002198.1:5585-19385 GCA_013398855.1 Mohoua ochrocephala | reverse complement strand
TCCTGCTGGGGCTGGGATCGGCTGCCCCTGGGGGTTTGTGGAGCCTTTCTTCCATCCCTTCCCGGCTCGGCCCGGCCGCCATTACCGCGTGCTCCCCGAGCCCGCGCCACAGCGCCCCCTGCAGCCTCGGGGGAACCATCGCACCCGCCCTGCCCGCCGGGAGCCGCCAGCGCCCCTGCCGGCGGTGAGCGGAACTGCACCGAAGGGGAAAGGGCCTGAGGCCGAGAGAGGCCGGCACCGGGTTCTGGTTCTGTTTGGTGTCACTGACACAGTTATTGTTGTGTGTTTGCCTTGATAGACATACATCAGTAAAGAACTGTTATTCCTGTTTCTCATATCTTTGCCTGAAAGCCCCTTAATTTCGAAATTATAGTAATTTGGAGGGAAGGGGGCTACATTTTCCATTCCAAAGGAGGCTCCTTCCTTTTTGGCAGACACCTGTCTTTCAAACCAAGACAGAAACAGCTACAATCCGCTCTTTTACCCTGGTTTCTAAAGCTGTGTTAAAAACTCTGGAAGAAAAAGAATTAGATATTTTGTGTCTTATACAGACTTATGATTCTAAACCACAGAAACTAGTTTGAGGTAGATTCTAATTAACTAGAATTAGCTGAAGATTTACGAAGACAGACAAAGATGTTTGGTTTGTTAAAAGGAGAATTGAGAAATTATGTGTTCCCATGAATAAGTTTCTGAGGAAGATAATGGATGGTAAAAGGCGAAAACTTATCAGTGATAGGAAGAAAACCAGACAGTTTCTAGAAACATAGATCAAGAGAATTCAAGTGCTTGAAAAGCACAAATTTGCAAATGTCATTTTCTCACAGATTTTAATCTCTGAAACAACACATGTATTGATACGACTAGTCCTTCAACTTCTAAGGTTATAAAATCAAGGTTGGATGCCTTTTTGAAAGATAGGCTTTAGTCAAAACAGGTTAGTGAGCACACTGGAAAGCTAATTGGATGAAATGTAATATGAAGGCATTCAGAGTAGAAGCTTTAATGATTCATTTTAGCCATAAAAGTCTGTGAAGCCAACTAAAATACTCCATTTGACCTAAGTCGATTTTTTTTCTCTAAGAATAATGAAGAGCATTAACCTTCTTAGGCCACACACCAATTATTTAATTACTTTCCATTCTCAGTAAACTTTCCAGAAGAAGCACATTCTACCAGGATTAAACACATCTATTTTTTAGTAAAGAGATAAGAGACTTCACACAGAGGAATACAAGAGATATTGAACTGTATATACACAAGTGAATTACAGCGTCTGGTATCCAATCAATGGACAATCTCTAGCATACATAGGTGGAAATGACTTGATGGCCTTCAAGTTATTTATACAGTAAGTTAGAAACAAGTCTGAATTCTACCAGAAAAGACATTGTGGTTCAGGATCTGTTAGCTAAACAGTGATTGAATTTAATTGCTAGTCCAGCATTTCTTCTTTAAACTTGTTTTGAAAGCAGCTCTGCATGATGGCACATCTGTGAGGGAGGTATAATATTTTGCTCATCAAAAGAGCTGAGAAGGCAAAACCTTGAATATTTTCCTTGTCGACTGATATGAGAAGCATAAGTTAATGAAATAGGTTTTGAGATTGTTTCAGTAAATGGCTTGCTAGAATAGGTTTCCTCCCATGTGCAATGTGGAAAATTGGAACAGAAGTAAGATTCTGTAAAGCTTCTGCAAGGTTTGGTTTGTTTGTTGTTTTTTTTTAAACTGGAGCCCATATCTGCATATAGAAGTTTCCATTTTTGTTATTGTTACTGCAGAATATAGACCTGGAAATTATCCATAGACCATTAGTCACAATGACATTTAAAAAACAAGGCGACAAAATGAGCTTCCAATTCCTCTTCCCTTTCTTTTTTCTCTCTCAAAAAACACTCTTGTATGGTATTGCATTAAGGAGAATAAATTGGATGGACTCTGTTCCCTGTTACATCCATATAGGCCTCTTGCCATCTGTGAGATGGTCCACATGGGTATCACAGAATTTATTTCCACATATCTTGCAATTAATATCAAGTGCTTCTTTAAACATGTGGTTCAAACTCTGTGGGGAATTCTATAACAAGATTTTAGTTTCCTGACAGCACTTCAAACTAAAATAGTTTCAAATATGCAGTAAAAGGGAAAATAGTTGCTGTGGGATAAACTTAAGGGTCATTTTTTAAAAGGACACATTCAGATACAAGAGTAATGATCTCTTCTGAGCTAAGAGACCTATTCTCCAGTCTGTGAGCCTGTATTTCCTGATAACGTTAATCAGAGTAATGTATGCATGCTGAGTGGAGGCTAAATCCTTAATTGTCCTAATGATACTGTTTGGAGTGAGGTGTTTTGGTGGGATTTTTTTTTTTAATTTTATTTTTGTGGTTTTTTTTTTCCTTTAAAAGCCTAAGTGTTTCTTCCATTCTTACTGGATTTAGACAAATGCATAAAAAGGAAGGGCAAAGATGCCCTATGGGACTTTCATTTACTGAAAAGGATGTTGATGGCAAGAATCAAAAGAACAAGAATATAACCCTGATTCTTACTATGAATCAACAAAATTTAATGGAAATATAAAAGCAGTTGTGCTTCCCTTAATGTAGTAAACTCTTGTGGAAATTTGAAGCAAGCGAAGACAAATGTTTTATTATATGAATCATGATGTCATTTAATTTCTTAAATAAATGTTTAGCACACCATAATTCCAAAATTCCTCACACAATCTGCAGAAAAGGATCTAAGTGAAAATAAAGATATAATACAGCTAAAACCACGTTCTTTATATTGACCCATGAGCAACTTGAATAAGGTCATACCACAGTCTGTTTCCTGTTACTGGTCCTGACGAATGGAAGGTATTTTCCCTAAAGAAAAATCCTGTAAGCGTCTATCATACTATCACCCTACTCCTCCTATCTGCAGTACTAATGGCAAGAAAGAGTGAAGTCAGAGCAGGTATGTGTACATGGACACATGTCACACCCTGGGACCCTTTGTAGATCTATGTGCAAGCAAGGACTGAAAGCACTGTGGAACTGGGGTTAGTTTCTGATCAAGGGACATTCCCAGCAGCTGCTTCCTACCAAATAAATGGAACTTGGAGTACAGAATATCCACTGTGATTTGCATAGATAGCGGGACTGATTTACTAGGATGTTATTTCAGTTTTATGGTGATAGGAAGCAAGTGAATCACTGCATCTATCTCGGCAGTTTATTTTCCTTTGGTTGACAGAAGACAGATTGCATGATTCTATCTATATCTGTATAGGATACAGATTATCTTCTTCTTCCTTTATTGATTATTTAAAAGCAATTAAAAATTTATTTAAAAACTGGTTGACCCAGGTGTCCAAGACATCCAGGTTTGTCAAGACAAGAGAGAAACTGCTGTGTTTGGCCCAAAAGCTGTGTCACTCTTGTTAATTTTCTGAGTTAAATTGTACATTTCTTTAAGAATGTGCAGTTACAGTATGTGTGTTAGTCAAAAGCACCACCAGGAAGGATGCAGTGCATGTATGCAGAGGGGTTTGGCTGCTCTTGTCACCTCCTTTTTGCCCAACAAGTTCCTGAGACAGAGGGACAGATCATAACCTGGATTTCTTGGAACAGCTATTGTTTATTACGTTTTTGTTATTAAAACAGTCTTGCTGTTGTTATTGATACCAGGTGGCTGTTTGCATGGTATATTTACTTGTTTCATCACACAGTTCACAGTCGCTCACGGCTACCTAGTGGAAGGTAGAATAAGGAGGCCAACTGAGCAATGAGGCCAGCAGAAGTGGAAGGTCACACTGATGCACCTGTGATCTCTTGGTGCAAGCTCAGAAAGTCCCCTAAGGGGTGGTGAACAGGCAATCCTGTTGTCTTTGCCCATAGCAGCCACCACACTTTTTCATGTGGTCTGTCATCACACAGCCTGTTGTTCATGTGTGTGTTGGTCTTCTACACATTTGGCTAACCCTCGGTGTCCTCAGTTTGTCAGGTCTCAGATTCATCAGGAACACTAGGCTCCAGAGCTGATATATGTCCTCTTAAGCACCTCCTGCCCACTCCCTCCCTTCCTGCCCTGATGTCTTTTTGTTTTAAGATTAATAGGAAATAAAAGCAAAGTCATATTATTGTAGGATTGTTTTCTTTCTTGGTGAAAATCTCTTTTCCCTTCTGCTAGGAGTTATTTCTATTATGTCACCTCAGAATTTGTTACTTTTCAGAAATTCCAGTATAGCAAGTGAATATGGAATTCATATAAAGTGATCTGGTAATTTGCAAGTATCATTTTATCACTGATAAAAATTGTCAAATAGTCTCCCAGCCTTTTTGCACTCAGGAATCATGGCAAAGTTTCTCCAGCTAGGGAACTATGAATGACTCCTGCTTCCCTATTCTGCAAATTTTTGAACACTGTTTTTCTGCTTATAAATGTGAGAGAAAACAGAAACAGCCAAAAAAATTACACAACTAAAAAAGGCCCATTGTTCTGAATCGTAAAACTGCCAAAAAGGTAAATTGCAGGTCTGAAAATGAATTTATTAAAAGAAGATGGAAGACCTGTTTTTTTCAAGCCTTCCAATAGAGGCACTAAATCAAATCCCAAATCTTCAGTAGCAGATATTAGACGTCAAGCTTACAGCTCCCACATTTATCTCCCCATCCTCTGGGTGTAGCTTGGTTCAGTGCTGGAAAGAATAGGGCTGTTATAATTAAGATGCAAAGACACTGTCTCTGTGTTCTTCCTCACACTATCTATATCGTTAGTCCTTGAAGCCCAGGCATCTGAGACTTAAAATAAACTTCACGTGGGGAAAAATAATATTTATTAAAATGAAAGCTGTTGACAATTTGCAACTTATTCAGGAAATTAGAGCATTATGCTATCACCGTTTCTCAAAAAAAATCTTTATAAAGTTATCCTTCTTAAAAAATTAATTTGAAGTGATTCATCATTTCTTCTACTAGCTCTTCTAGTATCCTTCTGAAAATGTTTCCTTTTAAGATTCAAACATAAAGCTCTCTACTTTTCTGTTAGATACTGCTGTGGATATTTCTGAAGAGTGATTTATAAGCTGTGGATTCTCTTGCAAGTAAAAGGATTCAAAATGAAAAAAGATCAGAGCAAATAGCAAAGCTGACCTAAAAAGGTACTGTTCAGGCCTAAAACTTTGATTTGGTAGGTTGCCCCTCATGCAGCTTACAAATTGTTAAAACACAATTTGGTTGCTCTTCAAAGGAAAAGAAATACTCTCAATGGAAAAGTCTTGAGAAAGGATGGGGGTAGTAGTTCACTGGGCTGGGGCAGCAAAATTAAAGTTCCACCTATGCTGTTCTTCCAAAACCAAGCAAACAAACTGAGAAGTGTCACGGCAGTGGCAGTTTTGTAAATTCCTGGACAAATGACATTGACTCCAACATCAAATGATTACATCTATGCAAAAAGAGATAAAGCTTTACAGGATGACCATTAGTAGTAATGCAAAGGAGCCATTTGGAGAGAGAAGCAGAAAATTTTTAGCAATCTATATACTGCTGCAGAATAAAGAAATATTTAATAAATAGGTTGTATCTGAAAATGCAACAGGTTTGTAAAAACCTCAATATTTTTTCTGGGTATATGCTATGAGAATTAAAGATGGATGGCTCTTAGTTAATTTTGTCTTACTATTCTGTCCTGATTCTACCTCATAAATGGTGCATTCACAATTACCTGATTTTTAGGTAGCAGACCTGACAAGCTCCTTGCCAAAAGATGTTGCAGATGCGTGGTTTCAAGGGACACTGGATAAATTTGAAGAAATATCCATGGGAGGCTACTAAACACACAAGGTCTCTCCGTGGTTCAGGAAATGGCCTGAGCTAAAAAGTGTTGAAGTCTAGGGGATTAGTTGGGAGAAACAGTGGTTACTAATTCTTACTTCCCCTCTGCCCCTCTGGTTTGGGTTGCTGCTGGAGACAGCATACTCAGCTGGTGCTGCCAACGAAGGACATTCCCCAGAAGATACTTTTGCTCCAGCAAAAAAGCATGTTTGATTTATAAACTACTTGCAGCTATTGTTGTTTATTTTTCTTCTTGTATATTTCTCTCTGAATTGCCATTGTTATCTGGGAGAGTAACCTTCCAGTGTAATTTTGATAGAAATTACTAGATGGAAATTATAAATTAATATGCTTTTCCTAGCAAAATTTAGTACCCTTAGACTTGTGGTCTTTTTTTTCCTTTTTCATTTTCTTTTTTTTTTCCCTTTTATAAATATATACAGAGGAATACATATGGAAACAGATTGAAGGAATGACTCCTTTAGGAGACTAAGTTGCTGTACACATTGTGTTTTAATGAACAGCTGTGCTCTTCCATCTCAATTAGTGTCCATAGTGCAAGTGGAACTGAAAACAGGAGAGAAGACAAAGGGCTGCATCAGCAGTATCAGGAAGTTCCTATATCTGAGTCAAAGAAAGAGGTCAATTTATCATTTTTATCAATTTCTGTGAGGAATGAGAGAGGAAGAAGATTGAGTGAAGTATGTGAAGAATAATTAAAAAACCAGGCCAAGTAGTATCCTCTTGAACACCGAGTTCAAAAGAGAATATGAGAAGTGTAGTTAATACCTATAGAGAAATGGCCACTAGTGAAAGCTCAGGGCACCCATAGAAGGATTGTACAGGTCAGCCTTGTGATGATTTCTGCTCAGAGTACAAAAGAGAAGGTCTGTGGCTTATATAAATCATCAAAATTATTTATAGTTTTTCACCTTACACTGTAATTTTCTGTTATTTGCTATGGACCTAGCTGAAGCATTTTCTGACTGTTTTAGACAGTTTTATTTTTTTACTGATTTTTCCTTTCTGTTTTTCCTTAAGATCTTAACTTGTAATTTTTCATATTGTTCTATGCTGGAAATAGTGTACGATTATCCAGTCAGTAAGTACTCTACCCACGTAGACTTACTGAGTCTTACAGAATTCACTTGACAACACAGACTGGGACAGCTACGGTACCCATGGGCTCAGGCTGGTCATCAGAGAGAGTTTTTTGTGCACAACGGCCCAAGAACATAGAGCTGGATTACTGTCTGGGTAAGGGGGCATTGTAAGCAGCTGCAGATGTGCTCAGCCACTAAAGCTGAGGTGATAGTTAGGATGGGGTTCTTATCACCTAAACCTCGGAAAGTACAGCAGGGACATCTGCATAAACTCTGGTAGAGAGCAGCACAGTGGAGAGAGATAGGCATTTTTACTGCATGATTCATCAGACCAAATGTAGATATTTAGTTCAAAAAGATAGGATTTTCAGCACAGAAATGCCTATTTTTCTGTGGGACTAAAAGCCTTTTTGTTCAGATGAGTCCCATGCAGAGTGTCTGCTATGGCAGAACACTGAAGAGTATCTTCACCCTGATTTGCTGCAGAACTTCCTCTGAGCAGTACCTGGTGCTTGGATTTTCTGCAGAAAAAAAGAAATAATCTTCAAGGGTTTCACTTGCTGATTTTTTCCTGCTAATATTCCTTAGATTTTCTCTTTTATTCCTGCTGTGAATGTATATCACGTCAGCCATCCTAAACTAAATCAGAGCTTAACCATTAATATATTTTAGCACTCATTTATTCATTTTTACCCCTCAAAAATTTCTATAAAACAAGTTACTCTATTTCATTAGTGCAAACAAATTTGTGGGTTTTTTGTCATTTGTCTGGGGTTTTTTTCTGTATTCTGAAGCCAATGAAATGCTGTAAAGCAATTTAGATCTGCTCAAACATGTTTGCTGATGGAAAGTTCCGTGTATATATTACTACTTTGAAAATGGAGCAGCCTCTGGAGGGTGATTTTTTTCAAAATACAGACAAAGTGTTAAACATATGATCCTACTCCAGTGTGATTAATTACATATCAGGTTGCTCGAGACAGGCACTCTGAACTTGTAAAAGCATGCAAGTTCAGAGCACCTAGAGTGAATACACTCAAAAATATGTAGGAAAAATGAATAGGCATCTCTTGAAATTTCATACGTTGGAGAGATAAATGAAACTATAAATGTACTTCCAAGAACTAACATTGGATTTGAAAAATCAAGATAGAGGGAAGCAATGCCTCCTTGTTCGTCCTTGCATTTTATATGGGATGCTACCTCACAGTGTGACCTGAAGGAGCTGTTCCAGTGCAGAAAGAACACCAGTACAGCAAAGAATGTCTCATTTCTTCTGTAGGCTCTTTAAGTGTTAATATGCATGCTAATTGACATAGCTATGCTCTACAATACCCCCCTGCCCAATCTCTAATCTCTTCACATCAATAAGCATGACAGGCCTGGTTCTAATAGAAAAACAGAAGACTATTTGACCTGTTAACTTAGCAGAAAATACTACTCCAAAGGGAGAACTGAAATACACCTTTTCTTCAAATAACCCTACACTTGTTGTCATTAAACAGTAAAGATTTTTTTTTTAAAAGAAGCATTCATTTTTCCATGCTTTTAAATATGTGGGAAATATGATATTTTGAATGCTTATACTAGTGTCAGCAGAGAATTAACTCTTTCAAGGTACCTGAAGAAAAGTCTAGGGGGAGGGTGCCTCTCAGCCATTTCCCTATGATTTTACAATTCCCGTTTAGTGTAGAAAATCTGCTCCCTAATTTAAGATTATTTTTAGGATACTCTATCTTACAATGTTGCGCACACTTCTCATGGACAAGGATCGAATGGGTCATTGCACACGGCATTCTACCTTTTCCCTTCCCCACTTTGCTCCTATATTTCTTCCCTCAAGAATATTTTTTAGAAAGGCTGAGGACTGGGAAGTGAAGCAAGTGGGTCAGCTTTGTGCGACATCAGCAACATAAAAACTCTGGAACAAAAGCCAAAAGTTCTGCCCTGACTATCTAACTGGCATTCTCTGTCAGGAAGATACTCATAATTCCAGGTAATTAAATGACTAGGAAGCTCATTTTGTGCTTGGCAGCCAAAATTAAACATGTCAAATGAACAAAGCCTGCTTAAATAACTGAAATACTAAGGGCTGCTATTAATTTCAATTGGTTAATTAGTTTTAGGGAATATTTTGATCAATGTTTTTGACTGCTGAAAATGATGTTGTAAATGAAAAGCCAACATTTTCTCATTTTTTCTCTTCGCTTTCTTGGGACTGGAAGAGAGGTTAGTTTGTATTTTTCTACTGCAAGAATAAAGCTACAGCACGTTGGGTTTGGTTATTTCTGCTTGTGATAAAATATCTATGACCAATTTTGAAAAAAAAAAAATTGGAAAAAAGTAAGAATAATTGTTTGGTAAACACTTCTCAGAAAATGTGTACATTCTTCAGCTAACCCACTACTTTGAAATGTGGATATATAATTCTTTCAGCAATTCTTAGAACACATTTTAGATAGTTATATGTGACTTAGCATGCACTTTGGACTGCTGCATTATTCAATTAAAGAAAAGATTCTTCTATTCTTTAAGCTCATGAAATAAAGCTCTTCAGAAATTCAGTATGTGCACTTACCAGATCTGTTTTTAGAATGGTAAATGCTACATTTAAAAGAACAGTTATAGACTCCATTATTTCTAAATAACATATTTTGATAGATATTCCTTTTATTGTGTAATGAAAAACATCTTCTGAGGGGCTTTGAAGGTTAATATATGTGTAACGGCATACATGCATATTAATATGTCTATATGTAATAATGCGTATTGGTCATAAATACATTAATTCATATTTAGAACAATATTCATAATTTTGGCTCTTTTATTTCTCAGAAATAAGTGTTTTACTTCTCAGTAGTCCAAAGGGTTTGGATTCTAAGCACCCACTAATTTTCCATATTAAAACTTTCCTGGAAGTAAACATGCACAAAATAGATTGCCAGAAGAACTAATTTTCATTCTTTGCATTTTTATTATTTGAAGTCTTCTTATAAGTAGAACTTAACAGTAAGGGAAATTGAGAGTAGGAATTTCTACAGCTACCACTGTTATAACTTCAAGTAAAGCAGTGCACTGCAGGAAAACCCAGACTCTGGTTTTAAAGTATTTCTGAGATTGGATGGCCCAAACGTGCCCAGTATGCTAGAAATTTTTGGAGACTTGGTTCCTAAAGGTGCAGTGAAATGATGAGCAAAGAAAGTGAACACAGTCTCTGTTTGCTTTTGAGTGCTACATCTGTTCTCCCAAACCTTTCATGTCAGTCGGCCTTTGATTACCATCCAGCAAGTCTGATGGCAGTGGCCTGCTTTTCAAACTTTATTTCTTTGAAGTTTTAGAGATGACTTTTACTCAGAACATGCAAGTAGAAAGCTTCTTGTGTACAGCTATTCCACACAATTGCTAAAGAGTCTAGGGAAATTTTGGCCCTTAATGTTTATATCCTCTGATCTGGTAGGCCCTCGAATGTATGTAACAAATAAAATTTTTTTACGCTGAACTCAGTGGGTTACACACACATGTAAGAGCTTAAGGGGCTTGGAACAGCGGGCTTTTAAATACGCTCACCATCTGATTTCACACCTTCACAAATGTGCTTTGCTGAAAGCATGATGAAGTTCGCATGAATCCCTTTGACACAATGATGGAGAGAAGTTGAGCTTCACCCCGATACGGATGTGCACAGACAAGAGATTTTTTAAATCAACTCAGCTCAATGAATATACAGTGTGTCCCCTGCAGAGCTGCCAAGGTCAGTAAGAGTGCTGGTAATCTGCTGTATAAATGCCAGATGCACAAGGTATAGTGCCTCCAGGCATTTTTAGTTCACATTGTTTATAATGGAAGTCAAACGCCAAGGTTCATTACAGTAAAAAGTTTAGTGTTTCTTCCTGTCTTTCTTTGACATAAATCCAAGTACAAATAAATAAATAATGGTCTAAAGGTTCGGGCAGCTCCTTTTTCAGGCTGGCACAACTCTCTAGTAAACTTTAAAGAGGCCATGTAGAAACTTTACATCATCGGATATTTTTAAAACAGGTTACACTACAGGATTTGCCCTTCTGCACAATCTCTTTAATTAAGAGGGAACTTAATAAAGCATTTTGCAGCTGGGCATCTTTACCTTTTTGCAAAACATTTGTTTTCTATTTAGCTCCTCCACCTCACAGTTTGACCCACTAACCAGCAAAGGCAGAGATTCAATGTATTTTTATTTGTGGCATGACATTTCATGTGCAGCAGGTTTTCCTTATTAAGTAAGAAAGGAATGAGCATTTAACATAGTATGGAAACTCCTGGATCTTTGGGTCCAAATCTCCACTGCTGCAGTGATTTGTTCTTTGCAATCCCTTCTGTAAACTTATGGAGTGGAGTAGGCAAAAAGTCTACTGGAAATATATTACATGGAATATCTTTCTCCTAATGACTAGAAACCTTCTTCTGATTTCCACACTAGAAATTTATGGCCAGTTTGTATCCATTTGATCTTGTGCCAATGCTGTCCTTTAGTCTAAGCAGATCCTATCTTGCCCTGGTGTTTCCCTGTCTATGTATTTATAGATAGTAATTCAATATCATTTAGCCTCCGTTTTATTAGATTACCCAAACCAAACCCAGTTTTACTCTTCTGCTAAGACTCATGATTCTCTGATACTACAAGAGCCATTTTTTTCCCCTGTTCTTTGCTGAGTGGTCCTGAATATTGCATAGCTCTCCAAAGGCAGCCAGCAGTACTTTGTGTAAAGCCACTCAGTTGCCATGGCTCCTTCTGGAAACACCTCACCTGATACAAGTACGAACTACCTCTGCCTTTTTAAGAATATCACTATGGTTCATAGGCATTACTGGTCAATACAGATCCTCTCCTTTTCTAATATTTTGAGCTTATAATGTAAGTTCTTAATATTAGCCCTTAAGCGTACGACATTGCCCTTTGCTTGATTGAATTTTTATCTCATTACTATTATGCAAGTCTCTAAGGCCATCAGGTCTTCCAAACCTCTTTTTTATTGGGGGTGTTTTCCCAACATCATGACATCCGTAAATTCCATTAAAACAAGCTATCTTTTTGCAACAAGGTCACTGAAAAAAAATTATAGTTCCCAGAACTGATTTTTTACTGGTAAGCTTCCTTCAGTATCTTCAACTATTTTCACCCTTTCCTTTACTCTTTGTCTAACTTCTATACTAATCCTAAACTTCTCCATGTTAACTAATTTGTTCTCCAAAAGCACCATGTGAAATGATTAAAAGAACATCTCAGAGAAATTTCTTGCATTTTCAAGGCAAATTATCAAATCAGTTTAGCATAACCTGTTTGGTAAGGTTCTGCCATGTTTTGTGACGCTTTATGCCTTTAGTTCTTTTGCACCCCCACTTAGAGTTATTTTAAAACCTTTAATTCCTTTCTGAATACTTGCATGTTATTAAGAGCTGATGAGTAGGTCATTATTTGCCTGAAAAAAAATATCCTCTCCACTATACTTCATAAGTTTTACTCCATGTCCCAAAATGATGAATAAGTGAAACAGGATGCCTGGGAGTATGCATCTAGATTAAGTTCCCAGTTTGTGGTTTAGTGCTTCCCTCACAGCATTCAGCTGCAGTAAATCACAATAACCACTGGCAAAGGAAGTCACTGGAGAACAATCAAGATTCTTTAAATTGAACTTTAAATGAAAACTTGTAATATTCACTTTCTTAAACATTATTTGTAGATTCAAATTGCTAAAATTTGATTCTATTTTCTTTAGTGGGTTTTCTTAATTATTAGCATCTTCAGATTTTAAAGTTCAACATCTCATTACCATTCTTTTATTTGAATTCACAAAGAAAATGCTAAAGGGCAGTACAGAATTAGGATCCTGATTAGCTTTCATTGCAATTCAGATAAAACATACAAAAAAAAATAACGGGGAAATAAGTCGAATTTGTGAAATACATTTCTCAGCATTTCATTTTTCCATAAAATATTGACTTTCCAAAGAAAAGAATGACTTGGGCTTTTCCTTTTTAGAGCAAAGGTTTGATTTTATTTTAGTTTGGGAAGTCTGGAGCATACTATATTTATGCTGTATACTCTTGAATCTTGATAATGATTTAGATGGCACATTAAAAAAAACGAAACAATGCAAAACAATTTCCTCATGCCATTTGAGGAAGAGGATATGCACAGGAGAGAGATGTAATGCCATAGTTTACAGGGGGAAATGTATAATTTAAATAAAGGAGTGAATTACCAAAAATATTTTGACTTATTAAAGGGAAATATCAGAGACTAGTAGGCCAGAGAAAAAATATACAGCAAAGACACTAATATTTTTAGACTTAATATTTCCATCTTGCAATAATTCAGGCATAGATTTTGATTGCCATTTTAAACACCGTGAGCCCTCCTGCTGGAGTTTATGAATTCTTCAATTATTTAACCATCCAACATACATAATTTTATATGATCTATAAATGAGCAGTACTTGATAGTCCCAGAGCACTGAAGAATTTCAGAAACAATTAAGATTTGCATCCCCTCCTTATAAAATACTGTCATTTCTTTGGCTCAAGAGCTTCCTTGATCATACTGCGAGATGGAAAAGCACAAATCACTTTACTGCAGTATTTTCTCCATGGCTGAGTTACAAGTCTTATGTTTACCAAGTGTAGAATGGTCTTGTGGCAAAACAGAGCGGAGGAGTGAGGAAGTTCACATTCTAATTCTGGCTGTGACCCAGGCTCTTGTGTGAATCCATGGGCAAGTAGTTTAACCTCTTTGATCCTCAATTTATTTTGCAGGAAACCGGGGGGAAAATGATGTCTCGCAAAGGTGTCAGAAGGGTACCTTCTGGCACTTTTAGACGGAATTGAGTGCTCCAGAAAAGCAAATC
>VZTA01002195.1:34686-74360 GCA_013398855.1 Mohoua ochrocephala | reverse complement strand
CCTGTCCATCTAACCAAGTTTTCCAAACCCATAACAGTGCCCCACTGGTTCATAAAAATGCACACAAATCCTCAGTGTTGTTCTGGTTAAGTTAGTAAAATAAATAGAAGAGTGAAGAAGGAAATTGGTGGTGGAGGATATTAGGGGACTGATAATCCCACGAGCTAAAGGATGGGAAGGGAAATTGTGTAATGTTTTAATTACCAGGTGTTAAATCATTATTTCTAGAGTGATGTCTATCACAGATGTGTTTCTGAGGTCATGCCATTATTCAACCTTTAACAGAGTTGCTTCAACTGTTCTGAGCTTTTTGTCTGGATTTGTTCCCATATCAAATTCTTCCTTAGTAAGGAATAAGACAACTTTCAAGATCCCATAAGTTTATTTGTGTAAGACACAGAAATTGGCTAGCATTTACCTGTAAATATATGTATTTATAGGGTATGTTACATCCGTTTGATTAGTCACAAACAACAGTTAACCCCTGGCAGGGACAGAGGAGAAATTCAGCAGGAGAAATAGACTCTATTACTTGTAGAATGTTAACTTCTACATTTTTAATGAAGTCTTTCTAGTTTAATAATAACCTTATGTAAATCTAGGAAAATACATGTGGATTGTTACCATGACTTTGGTTATTTTTGAACTGAGCTCCCATCATACAACAAACCAGCAGGTAGATATTATATCATGAATAATATTACTTCCCATCCAAATTACCAAATTCCAAGTGTGATTTTGTGGTTCTGTTACATCTAATATACCAAGATTTTTAACTCTTACAGACTCATCCTCTCTTTTTCACCATTCCAGCTGCATCTCTTATTGAATGCTGGATGGTTTAGGGTTACTTTTTCACTGTTTTAAGCCATTGTGTTGCTATCATCTGTGTTCCTGTAGTTCTGGAATTTCATTGTGTCACCTTGCTACGTTGTAATTTCTACATCTTGCTTTATAGAAGTTATTTGCTACATATAGGTAGCTCTATCTTGATTTATATTGAGAACGCCTTGATTTTAGCTACAGAAAAAACACATTTCAGCCCACAGCATTTAATTCCTAGTCTGTAATAGTCTTGAACTGATTAGAAAAGGTATTGAGATAGAATTTCCTCTCATTTTTAGTCACAAATTTCTGTTTATTCCATAAGTGCCACCCTCATTGCTGCCATTTGGGCTCATGTTTAAATCCCTCCCCACAGCTCTGTCATTGCAGAGCCTGCAGATGGATGAGAACAGGCTGCTTACAGTGGTCAGGCCTCTAAAATCTGCTGAAACCTGCACAGGGGCCAGCAAAACTTTTAAATATATTGGATTTCATGGGGGGAAAAAAGCTAAAAGTCTGCAGGTAGCATCCCATTTTGTGTCAGGGAATTGAGTTTTCTGCTTCTAACAGTTCTTCAAAGTAATCAACAAAACTTCTAAGGGGTGATCCCACCACAGAAAGGGGGAAACTTGCTTTTGGTGTAAATTTAAGCCTGTTTTGACTCAATGCAAACAAGGAAGAATTCCACTGCTGTCAGTGGATTTCTGTCATCACAAAGCAGGTTGGGGGAGCCCCACTGCACTCTCCAAGAGCCATGAACACAAGGCATGGCACTATAGTGCTTCTTCACTGCCTCTGCCAAATTTTAATGGCATTTCTTGGCGACTTGGGGAAACCGGATAAGGCTGAAGTTCCAAGAGTCACATCGTAATGGCTGTAAATGTTGTTCATATTTGATATCCTCTGCAGATACCCCCCAAAGAAACATTTTTGGCCATAGTTTTCTGCCCTGATCACCATGGAGCTGTGGGGAAGACAAGAGCTGAGGGTGAGAAGTCTCAGCCCTCCTGCAAAGTGTTCCCAGCTGTGCAAAGCAGCAGCCCCGGTGCAATCCCAACACATCCAGCATGTGGAAAAGGGGGATCTTGTTTCCTGGAGTCTGTTTGGTTTTTGTTTATGCTCTTTTGTGACCCAGTAGATGTAGTAATTCAACATTACTTGTTCCAGTAGAATGCGCACTAGGAAAGAGCGAAAGATTTTTACTCAATGAGTATTAATTCCCCTTTTCCATATTCTCCAAAAGAATTTGTCGGCAGGTTTTTTTCTAGCTAAAAAGAGAATTGTTGGCTAAGTGTTAGCCACAGATGTGCTCCCTGATACCCAGACTTGACTCCACTGGGTGCAGTGGGTGGGATGATCAAATAGAAGAATTGAAGAATTCTTGGGCATCTCAAGTTGTTTTCCAATAAACTCACAATAAATGTTGTTAGATTCCTAAGTGACCTAATCCTCCTTTTGTCAAGCTCAAAGCAAAAGTATGACAATAAAACCTCAAACCACTTTATTTTGTTATCCTGACACTCCCTCTTCTTTTCCTCTGAAGATGTGTCTTTCAGCCAATTTGCTTTTTATTCCTAAATCTCTCTCCAGATCCAGCCTATAGCATAACTATATGCTTTGGTTAATTTTCAGATGGAAGGGTTACATTTTCAGTTGTGTACACGCTCGTGTGTGCAGTTGCTATTGAATTCGATCAGAGTTTTGTCCAGAACGGTGACTGCACACATTCGTTCCAGTGCTCCTGCCGTGTACTCACATCAGTGACCAAGGGACAACCTGGTTGTTTCCACCTCTCTCTGGGACAAACCCTACCTGCCGTTAAGTAAATGTTTAGAAAATACCGTTAGTTCCTCCTCAGCTTGATGTGTAGCTCGTCTTAACACTGAATTGGAGAAGATAAAGTATAAATTGCGTGTTATTCTTTTTATTCCAAGGAAAGTGTGGCTTGTTACGATGAGGAGTGAAGAAGGAAATTTTAAACTTGAATCTTGAGGTCTTGTCTCTGCTTTATGTAGTTGAAACTACATAAATTGAAAATATTTGTGTGTACTTGAAATGCACTTGAAAGTTCCCAGAGCAGTTTTCACAGAAATGGAGCTTTGACAACATTAACTTTGCCAACATTTTATTTCCCTCAGACGTTGTACGACGTGTTTTTAGTTGCCACTGTCTGCCACAAGAGTGGTTCTGTTTCAGTGGCACTGGAGTCATTTGTGAGTGTTGGAATGAAATGCTTGGTGTAAAAACAAGATTTGACACCAGTCAAATTCATCACCCCCTTGTTTGGAGCGTGGTTATTGCCGGCTCACCCTCACTCAGGGTACAGGCGCAGGCAGAAAATGCCTCTGTAGTGCCCAACACTTCACCAACGTGAAGCAACTCATGAGCTGGTTCTGACTGCATGGAACTGGGAATTTCCTGTCTGTTTTGACAAGAATACTCTGGGTTTTAGCAAAGATATTCTCATGCCACCAGACTTGCATAAACTGAGGACGTTTTCTGTAAATATTCCATAGCAATTGTCTCTGTTGCAGTCTGTAGAAAGCTCTCTGTGTTACTCACACCTTTTCTTGCTTGAAAGAAAGAACTTGCTTGCAGTTCTAGTAAGGAAATGGTGTGGTTTAAGTATTTATATGAGTGAGGAAGGTGGGATATCTTGCCTAACCGCCTTTATTTTGGCTGAATTGTCCTGTAACACCTGTAGATGAAGAAAGAGTTTCATTTTTAAACTCCTTAGCTTTAGCTGGCAAGCCCAACAGCTGATATCTCTGTGTCTGGTTGGAAAGATGATCATCAGAGAGGCTCCAAAGAGCAGCTGGTTATCAGTGTGGTACCTGTTCTATAGGCACAGGATCCACAGGAGCTGGTTTTGCCTCCAAAGATGTTTTTCAGTGCACTTTGCATGGTGGTACGTATCACATGAACATGAGCCAGAAGACTTTCCATGAAGTGGTTTTTGTAGTCAGAGCTTTCCCTGGGATCTCGTGTGGAACAGGGAGGTTGGTGCTCACCCTGCTCTCTTTGCTCAGTGCTGTGAATGAAGGAGTGAGGCCACACCAGCATTAGCATTGGTTCTGAAGAATTGGTAATTACAGACAAAAAGCCTGAAGATGAAGTTCCGTAATTGTCAATATTTCACTGATAATCTGTCAGAAAAACAGAGAACTCTTAAACCATTTTCAGTGGATGCCAACTAATTTAAGAGCCTGGTCCCATGCTGTATTGGAGCCAGAAAATCTAGTAATCAGAGCAAGGACAATCTCTGTCACTTCTGTTTCCCAGCTGCTTCTCTTGGGATGCAAATGTCAATACAGAATTTCCTTGCAAAGGCTGAAATCCAAGTAATTATCTGGATTATTATGTATCACAGTCTTTCTGTGATTTCAAATCTCATCAGGACTCGAGAATGAAAGATGTTTGTTTCAGGCTATGTGTCCTCACCCCCTAAAAGAAAGCACCAAAATCATGAGCAAATCACCTGCCTGTCACCAGGAGGAGATCACCAAAACTTCTGAGAGGTGAAACAGTTAGAAACAGCAATTGCTAGAAAAGATCTGACTTTGTACTTGAAAACAGTCCAGTCTCAGGCTGATGCTCTGGCTCCCAGGCTGCCCATTCCAACTGGGCCTGGTTGTTTTCACTGCAGAACAATGGAAATTAGAGGTAATGAAAAGTCCCTGACAAGAGAACCGTGGAGGGTTTCATTGCACCTGCGCTCTCCTTCTCTGTCTGTGCGTCTCTCTTGTAAAAGGTAACATGGAAATGTTATAGGAAAAGGTAAAAAAGACAATGTTACAAAAAACTTCCAGCTGTCACAGCCCTAAGCGGGATGGAGAGGCTGTGCCAAGAAATGGAGGAGGGGTTTTGAAGAGTTTGAATATTTTATCATCATTAACCAAGCAATGGTTAATCTGTGCGGGTTTTTTTGTTTGGTAGCTTGTTCCAAGTGCTAGAACTGAATATTGACTTCTGGGCCCTTTTGATCTCTGGGAAGGTTCAGCTCCAGACTGTGCAGGCAGCTCTTCCTTCATTGCAGACTAAACTGAAGCTTGAACAAAGGTGTCCCGTTTGAATCTGGACTCACATTTGGTCTCTGGGGCAGCTCCCTTTGTCACCGTCCTTGTCAAATCCTCCTTCCCACTGCAAAACCTTACTGAGCCGTTGTATGCGTGAGCCTTCCCCTCGTGGATGGGCCGGAGAGCAGAAATGCTCCCCTGTGTCAGAGTTATTGACCGGTGCTATGGACTTCCCTGGCTCACCTGGCAGCCTCTCCATCTTTAACTCCGGAGTTTGATTTTCACAGTGTATTTTGGATAAAGCAGAAAGAAGTGGAGGAATGTCTAGAGATGTTGAAGCTTTGTGTCATTTGCTGAGGTGCTTGTATGCCTGATTAATTATTGCTTAATTATAAACCCTCCGGGTCATACTTTTCACCAGTGAGAAGAAAATGTTACACGGACTGCCAAGAAATATCAGATTTTCCATCCCAGCTGTTTTCTGATTAAATTGCTGCACCATGAATTTAAGAGAGCTGTTCAGCTGCACTTGGGGATGGTTTGCCTTTTGTTTATCCCTCTAATGTCATGCCAAACAGAACCTCTACTTTTCCTCTCTCTCAACGGAGGATTTTTTGGTATCCAGCAGCAGTGGATAGGTACAGCTGAAATGACACGCTTGGTTTTCCCTTTTCGCATCCCAGAATGTTGCTGTGCCCACTCCAGGGGGACAGAAATACAGTAATACTCACACTATGTACTGGGCAAAGGAACAGTGAAATTCTTTCTTTTTTCTTTTCTATTTAAAGACAGAACAAAACTGTTCAGAAAACTTTGGAAAGGGTTTAGATGGCTAAAGTAACGGTGGTGCTCCTGTTCCTGATTTCCCAGGTCTTTTCAAAAGCGTAGAAACTCGGTCTCTGACACTGTAGCTCACAAACACCCTCCAGTCTGTTTTGATGCACTTGTTGAGAGTATTTTGGAGCCATGAGTAGCAGAGTTACCATTGCCTGTGTGAAAAATAGGCCCTGGGTTTGGTCTTGCTCTCTGCAGAGCTGCTCTGCGTGATGTGTCAGGGGCAGTTTTGGTCCCAGAGCTCTTTCTGACACCATATTCCAGAGCAAAAAGATGCAGTTTGGAAAACTGGTGACCCCTGGGCTGCTGGGGTAGTGAAGGACTTCCAACAAATTTAAAGTAGTGACTGATAGAGAACTTGCAGGTCCCTAACAAAGCATGAAGCAAAGACAGAAAGGATGATAGAAAGACACTGATTTGTGCTGGTTAAATGATCTTTAGTCTAATGCAAGAAAGGAGCAGATTAAACTGGGGATTTATCAACAGCAGAGTCATTTAATAGACATGCAATGTCTACATTTAGTAGACATGCAATGTGTCTACATGCAATGTGTCTCTGGCAGAGAATGGTCACAAATATGAAAGATATCCATGACAAAAAAAAAATTAGGGACCAGCAAGTGACCTGAGAAGAGCACAGGTCAGAAATCTGGGTATGAGTGAGCTCTGAGGAGCTGCTGAAGTGCTGTGGGATGTCTGGTTTGGAGAGTGATGGCTGAGGGGAGGCAATGCTGGGGTGTTTGTAAGAGGAAGGCAGTGAACACACTGCCCTAAGCAAAGGAACAGAATAAAAACCAGCAGGTGAGAGAATTCCAGATTTAGACATTTTTGAAACTTGCTAAAATGCTGATAGTTGTTCGCTGGAAGAGATTCTTTAAGGAGAGTCTCTGTTGTTGTAGATTGCAAAATCCTGTTGAGATAAACACCTGTTAAAATTGTGTAGAGCTGTTCTAGCACCACATCTGGGGGTTAGCTCCATTTTCTGTAGACTATATAACGAGTCTGTGCAGAAATAAAAGGCCAAATTTCCATTAAAAGGCAACGTGAAGAAAGTTTTCATTTTTGTCCAGCTGTGCTTTATAGGCAATTTAACAGTCCAGAATGATGTTCACTTTGTCCTAGGACAGAAAACAAAGACTGTTGGTAGATCTGTGCTCATTGGGAAGTGCTGGCCCATGTCACTGACCTGTGAAATTCAAACTGTACAGTAGGAGTGGGTATCTTGAGGGAGTCAAAAGCAGGAGGACACCTGACTTAATAAGCAAAATACAGTTGTTTCTAGCAAATGTCTCTCTGCTCTTTGTCTACAGCTAGAGGGGAATTTTGACCTTTGCAGACTGGCACGGGGTGTGATGCATACCTGTGTGCCAAGGGGTATTTCAAGCCACTGCAATTTCTTGTTTGGAGGATTTAATGCAGAGCTGTGTTTGAGGTCAGGTACCTCCACTGTCAAAGGGTCATCATCAACCTGGGTCTCCTGGGAGAAAAACCAAAACATCCCAGCAACCAGCTGGTCTGGTCCAAATGTTTTATTTACTTATTTATTTGAATTTTCCCCCTACTTCTTGAAATGTGCCCTGGACCAAAGTGAATTATTTAGACCCAAAATTTTTTGCTGATATTCACTAAATATGTCAACTCACAGTCTGTTCTATGGGCTGCCATGTTTAGTCACCTTGCCAAGCACCTTCTTGCTTCTATTCAAGTCTAGTAAGGTCTTCTAGAAAAATCTTCTATCTCTACTTCAGAATGAGCTTTACTCACAGGTGCTTGCCTGGAAACTGTTAGCAGGAGAGTTGTGTTTGCTATGGGAGAGGAGAAACCTCCT
The DNA here is from genome assembly GCA_013398855.1 of Mohoua ochrocephala. NCBI lineage: Eukaryota > Metazoa > Chordata > Aves > Passeriformes > Acanthizidae > Mohoua > Mohoua ochrocephala. Next base: position 66,857 of record VZTA01002195.1, on the reverse strand, counting down.
GCTGCTTACTGCAAACAATTAAATCCTCCTGTTTCTGCCCTTTAAAATATCACAGTTTTCAGTGTTGACTCCAGTATTGGTCCTTAAGCACCTGTCCCTGCCCTGCAGCTTCTTCTGAATTCAGCCACTCCATCAGTACAGCATCAGGACTAATGGAATGCACTTGGATTTGTCAGCATAGGGAGTTGTTATTCCTGAGTGGAGAGCAGATATAGATAAATAAACTGCTTCATTTCAACATTGATACAAAGGAGAAGGAATCCCTACAATGAGCACTGGCATAGCTGGTTGCTGTTCTGTTTGACCAGTCTGTTCACCTCAGAGTGCAGCTAAAATGGTTTTGTTATTACACCCTCACTTTTTTTCTTTTTAAAATATTTATGCAATATTTTCTTCTTGAGAAAGAACACTTTCTGCATTAGAGGATTTTAAATTGACCTGTTCCCCAGACGTATGAGCAACAGGCTCGTGGTTTCTTCCCCAAGAACTTAATCCTGCAAGCACAGCTCACATGGAGCAAGCCCTTAGTCACAGAACAGTTTGTTTTGACAGTCCTAAATGATCCATACAAGTCACCCTTGCTGTACAAGAATTAAGTAATGTCTCCATGTCAACACTTTGTAGAGAGCATGCTGAAGTTAATTTGCACCCCAGGTCAGAGCCCAGATTCTTTCAAAAGAGTGACATTGAGCATAACTTGTTGGATTTCTGTAGACCTTGGCTGAGGTCTTGGCAGCGCAGTTTGTGTGAGTGTCCCGCACAGGACCAGTGCGAAACCGGAGCAGCGAGCTGTTCACAGGCTTTGGCCTTGACTTATGACTAGTCCCAGAAATTGTCCAAATTCATCTTACTGCTGTGCACATCAGCAAGCAAAGAGCTATGAAATTACCAATGGTAATTGCCATCACTTGTTTCTGATACTTTGTATTTAAAAGATAAATAAAAGTCCCCCTGAACATCCTTGGTTTCAGTGTGCTGCCTATGACAAAGGAGATCCACATCTAATCCTGCAGTTCCCTGCTTTTGCTGTCAAAGTATGAAGCCAGAAACTTCATGTAATGACAACTCTGAGCAGAGAGTAAAAATCAATGACAAACATCGCTGTAACCTTAATTTTCCTGTCATTTACCCCTTTAGAATGATGCTTAGAATTAGCATGCAATCAAGTATTATCTTCAAGAGAAAAAATAATTGTGCAGAGTCAGATCTTGCTTTTTTTATGTGACTCATCCTTAATTGCCTGCAGTCGACAAAGGACAATTCGGTTTGTATGGAAATAGAAGAGATTTCCAAGGGAGAACAGTGTTAGCTATAAACAGCTCCTTCTTGATGGAGCCATGATGGACCAATATCAACAGAGCAAATTCCAGCTGCTGGTTATTTCAAATTTATCTAGCAAAACAGAAAAGACCTGGAAAGGGACCCATTAATACCCATCTTATTATAGTCTGCATAGAGTTTTTAATACAGAAAAAAATTAAATGTGATTTTGCTCAGCCATTGCTCCTCTGTTCCCAGTGAAACTGGCATTTTTTCCCTTCGTTTTGTTATTGCAATAGCATGGCAGTTATCTGAAGGCTTTGTAACTCAGCCCTGTGATTTAGATGGGAACCTGCTGGTGAGATTTGCCCCAAATCTTTTCTCACTGCATTTTCATCAGTACTTTCCATGTAAAGAGTTTGGTGCTGTAGGGATTGGTAACCCTATTCCACAGGAATGGAGCCCAAACTGACAACTGTAGATGCGTGCTGTAGTATTTGCAGCCTTGCAGCTTCCAGCTGCAGGCACTCAACATGGGTTTCCCAAGGCCATCTGGTTCATGACAGGGATGCTCATCAGGACCTTCATCCTTTTGGAAATTCTCTTTGGTGCTTTCCTTTCTCTGTATGTAAAAGTTGCCAGGAGCATAAAATTATGCCATTGTGAGACGGGAGTAGCTTAAAAAAAATACTGGAAACTATGCTTGAAAAAGGGAGTAAGGAACATCCCTTCTGCCATCTGTGAGGTGGGAGGGTTGACCCTAAAAAGAAGCAGAGCTAATGCTACTGCTTGCTAGGACTGCAGGTGGGCTGTTGTGCTTTTCTTTTGTGGACATCCAAGAGCTGCAATTCCCTGGGGAAAGGGAGGCTTTGTTATGAGAAGCAATCGCAGGGACTCACTTTTTCCAAAAGGTACCTTGTACTTGCTCTCAGATTGTTGCGCTGTGTGGTGATGAATAACACTTGGAAGCAGATGTCAAAGGCATCAGTGCTCAGTGGAAATAGTACATTTTTTCCATTTTATGTCTAGTTTAGACTATATTAAGGAGGAGGAAAAAAATTTAAAAGCTGAAAACATGTTGAAACAAGTTACGGTTGTAACAGAACTGACGACAGCCAGGAAATTCCAAGTTAGGGTCCTCACTCCATCCTCCCTGGGCACTCAGAATAAGAGTTCAACATCCAAGCCCTTGGGTTAGTGCTGGTCACAACAGCTTCAGCCTTGTTATTTGCTATTATGTGTGTGCCTGTTTGGTGCTGGCTGTTTTCCTCTTTTCTTTTGATCTTTCATGAAAATTTATAAAGTCCCTGTTCTGCACCATGTGCCTTCATACCAGCTCAAAGCTGTTAGGTAACTATGAACTTTATAAACACGGGTCTAAAATGCTCTGCATCCCAGAAAGGTCACAGAAGGTTTGTTCTAGAGACAAGAATGAACACAAATATGAACTTCTATCACTGTTTATTAAAGCATGTGATATTTGCATAAACATTGCAATATTTTCTTTGCATGTGTTAGTAATAAAAACATTCCGTATTACTAAAATATGAATATTTAAATCATGTCATGTTGGTTTTTCTTGAAGGTAATATCAAATTTTATTTTGCTCAAATGTTGACAATAAAAACTGCTCTGACTGGGTTTGCTTTGATGGCACAGAGCAGTTCCATGTAGACACGGGGAGGCACAGGCCAGGTTACACATTAATAAATGCAGTACAACCATGCCAGCTTTGATGCCCATGCTCTGTTTACCCTGCTCCTCTGATGTGGCTGGATTGTGCATTTCTGCCATTTGTTAGATTTGGGAAGGTGATAGGATCTGGACACTTACAGATCATCAAGATTGTAGTGAAAAGTGGGTTCCTGTGGCCACGTACAGCAGTTATGGATCACAAGGCTTAATCCCTGTTGAACAGGAAGAATCCTGATCTTACAGTTTCCACTGATTCATCACAGTCTGTCTTCACTTATTCCAATAATTGGTAACCAGAGTGTCTAAATTTGCTCCTTAACTTCTCCTCTGTATTTGTGCCCACTGGACTTAAAAGCATTCTTGTCTCTAGACTGAAATGTTCCTCTTCTTGGATTTCTTCTCTTTTTTTAGGTACCTAAAAAGTTAGCACAGAATCCTCTCCTTAATAAGTTAAGCCGATGTTGCTCCTAGATGGCTTTACCCAGAACAAATTTAGTTTTTAATCCTGAATCAAACTGAATAAGATTAAGGCAGATTTTGTCGATACCAGGTTTTGGGGTGGTACCCGCACCAGTACCACACCCAGAGATGATGCAACCACACGTCCCATACGGGATGTTCCACCTTTGGGAGCTCTTGATTACCGGGTTATCCAGTGGGATGCCTGCAGAGGATCTGGAGTGGCTGTGGAGCAGAGGAAAGCCCCTGCAGGAGGGCTGGAGGCTGAGTGGATGACACGGGATTTGGCTCTACTGGGGCTGCTGCTGTTGCTCAGCTTCCCACGTGGTGCAGATCACAATCAGTGACCAGTCTCTCCCTACCTTCTCCTCCCACAATGTTTTTTGCACTCATCTTTGGTCAATGTTTATTGTTTGTTTCTTCCAGTTAACAACAGAATATGTTAATGCAGTCTGAAACTCACTCTGTGATTCAGTAGGCAGGTACGTTTCTGACTCCCCATTTAAATGCAGACAAATGTCATTTAACTAATTTTAAATCCTCTTAACATCTACCATGTTGATTTTGTCTTTCTGGCTTCTCAATAAGCAGCTTTTGCTGACGTTCAGCCAAAACAGTTTTCCATAAACCTATATTGATTTGGATTAATTATAAATGCTCTTTGAGCTGCATGAGTTGAAACATTTGCTCTAATTCCTATATTTTCTTCTCTGGGAAGCGAGGCTGACCAGGCTGTCTTTGCCAGACTGTCCAACCTACCCTTTTTAGAAAACTGGCACACCACCAGCTTTCTTTTAGTCCTCTGGAAATTCCACCGTCTTTCAAGAATTCCAAGTATTCCAAGGCTTATGATGTCGTGCGATCTTGAATCCAAACTCCCCACCACATTTCCCTTCACAAAAATAACTATGAACTTTCTAAATTCAATTTATTTCTTTAAAGCATTTCCAATGGTATAATGTTTTGTAGAATGTCTTTTATTGCAAAACCTAAATTTGAAGCCGAAAAGCTAGTTGGCTTTATCTGTAAAAACATGTTTTTTAAAAGATTCTCATTGTTCTACCCAAGCAATTCCAGTCTGTGGTATAAATAATTGTTTTAGTGTCTATTATGCTTAAACACATTGTGTGAAGAAAGTGAAATTCCAGCCGGACATGTGTGGATAATTAATTTTGGGGCAAGTTGTATCTCAAGTATACAGGGTTTGAATTTTCTGTTAGAAGTTAAATCATTATTTATCTACACAAAGGCACTAATGTGTACTTGCTGAAGGAATATCATCAAAAACACACCTCAGAACAGGTTAGTTTCAAAAAACCAGAGAAGCTGCACACCCATGAGATGTTTAGGTCAGGGAAAGCTATAAATGATCAACTCCAAAGTACCTAAAGAGAAAGGAAGGCTTTAAAGGACAAGTGTCAGAAGGGCCCTGGCATCACTTGGAGTTATTTGTTAGACTGAGAGCAGGGCTATGAGATTTCAGGGGTCTGAGGAGGAGATCACAGCATGGAAAGAACAGGGTCAGCAGTGAGGACATCCTGGTGGTGCAGTCTGTGGTCCCACTCGTAGGAAAGGATGAGCACAGCTCCAGTGGCATGTTCTAAAGTTGAAGGCATGTTCTGAAGTTCAAAAGCCTCTTGTCTGGAGCTGGTCCTCTTCTCTTGCCCTCTTGATGTGAGTGGGAAACATTTTAGCACTTGAGCAGGTCCTTCAAAGGTCTTTCAGGAGCAGTAGCTGCAAGCAGGTCCTGGGCCATCACTTGTCTGAGCAAGCTGAAGGATCCATGTGAATTTTAGCCACACAACTGCATTCTCCTGTGCTTGATAAAGCTATTTATTCTCAGAAAACCCCTAACAATGTAGCTGAGATGCTTATTCCTAATCACACTGGTTCATGCTACAAGCTTTTAGTTGTTCTCCAAGGCTTGATGCCTTCGGTGGTTTGGTTTCTCTAAAATGCCACTAGAAGTTGTCACACATGAAATTAATGTCAGTTATTGTCTATTTAAAACTGAAAGTGCCTCAGTGGTGTATGTATATGGCTTACAAGTTTAAAGCATTTGAAACCCTGTAACCTATTAAATACAGAACAGTTTCGTAGCATGAGAACAGCTTTGTGTTTTACAGCTGAGGGAAACTGATGAATAAAATACACCAGTGGCAGAGCTGGTGGGAAAACTCTCAAGTGTTGAACATCGGGACACCTTTGAGGACCCTGGTTTTTAACCTCAGCTCGTATGGCTTCTGTTATTTATAGCATTTCACTTTTTTATCGGTGGCTTTAATATTAAAAGATGTTATCCTTGGTGAACTTCTGTTCAGCAAATGTGCTTTCTGCCTTCAATCTGTTACATGCAACCCAGAGCTCCCGAGGTTACTGCCAAGTTATAAACCCTATGAAAATGGGCAAAACAACCAAAATGAACCAAAACGAGATCCAAGATCAGTCTTCCTTGCCCCAGTTTTATTGTCAGGGAACCATAAGGACTGATGTGACCTCAGTGGCCTAACTGGAATATTTGGAAGTGCTGCCTTTTGGGAGCACAGCTAATCTCCAGCATCCCTGCCAGATCATGCTGCTGGCTACGTGTGGCATTTGTGGGTGAGAATGAGTTTTTGATGCTACCTTTTATTAAACTGGAAAAAAAATCAGCTCCAGTGTGATGCAAGCTGCTTCCCATCCAATTATCTGAGCGGGCACTGCAATGGGATATTTGGGGTTGGGTGATGGGGATGATGAGGGTGATTGTTTTTCTATGTCCATCCAAGCTCTGTGGCAGTGACCTGGCTGGGATATCTGCTCCTGGTTGTGAAGTCAGCCCTGATTTAAAACATCAGTGCCCACGGTACTTTTTTAGGTTAGGGGTTCTATCCCTTTTCTTTCCCACACAGTTTCAGATGCACTTCTAAAACTTGATAAACTAAAAATAGTAGTTACAACCCAGATGAAAATTTATGATCTTAACTCGTATCTGGTTTAGGTTTTGGGCTTCGTTAAAAATCTGCAAATTAAAACCTGCGTATTTATGGGTTTGCAGTGACCTCACTCTGAAATCCTGGCTGCCAGGGCAGCACCCAGAGCCCTGTGACCCTTCTGCAGGGTCACTGCCACCGTTCCCTAGCCCTCCACACCCCACACCATTAAACTTTGGGAAAATTTGGTACTTACAGATCTAGCACAGGAGTTGAGGATTTCAGCTATGCCTCTGTGTGCTTGGGTCTTCAGTTTTGATTGGAAATCTTTATTCTGCCAATATGCTGCTCACACAGTGTGATACCAAGTGTTCTCACTTCTTAAAGTCTTTGTAGCTGGAGCATGAATTTATTGTCCCTGAAAACGGAATTGATCTTAAATTAGGATGCTTTCAGCTTTGCCAACCTGTGAAAGCTCATGAAGTAATTAATGCTCTGAGTTAGTGAGACTTTGTTGTCATTATCTGTCGATGGTTCCCAAAATGACTTTACTCCCTACTAGAGCAATAAGTCTTCCCTTGTGCTTCTGTGAACATCTGCAGTCCCACAGGAAAATATTCTGCAAATTGCAGCGATGCCTTTTTCCAGGAAATTTGTGCAAATTGTGTCAGTCAATCAATAAACAAAACTCCCTCTTGTTTTTATCTTTGGTTCTTGTAAATGCTACGGTCAAAGCACTGCCTCTATTGGAAACTTCTTTTACAAGTGCTGTAAGAGTTTGGGAAATCTGTCAAACATCCCGAGCAGCTGCTGAGCAGAGCCCTGCGATCCCTGTGTGCTTTGGCACCGGAGGGATGCACAGGAGCAGCGAGTGAGTGGAGGAGCAGGGCTTTGAAGTCTGCGTGGTGATGTTATATTATTCTTGGCTCTCTGCGCTTTGGAAAATACACTGCAGCGAGTTCTCAGCGTTGCTGCAGCGCACGGTTTTTTCTTGAGGCTGGGGAAGGGTGGTTTTAGCATTAAATTCGCCTATGAAACACCTCAGTCATTTTGCTGCTGAGATTATGTTATTTTATTAAATTCCCATTAGGTTTTTCCTTTTTATGATTGGAGCAGTTGCCCGGTTTGTTTCTTGGGGTGTTTCGTGCTTTCAACCGCAACGCTGATGAGTCCCCTCCTCTGCATTTGCAATAGGGTTTTGTAATGACTAAATCACAGCTGAATTTTCTGCTTTGTAATTGGATTCACCTGCACCCCACACTTGAAAAACAGAATTACTTCACCTTCTATTGCATCTTCCACCTACAGCTGAAAAAGCTCTTTACAACCTTTTCTTAAGCTCAAAAGACAAAACCACAGTCTGGGGCACTTAATAATTGGAATATGGGATGTTTTCATGGTTATCTGATTGGTGCCCTCTGAGAGATGGATGGGAGGCGATGAACTCTGGGTGAGGAAGGTGCTGTGCTACAATAACTCTTCGTGAGGCAACAGCAACCCTTGCTTTTGGAACAGGAGTGTCTGGAAGGCACTGCCACTCTCTGAGTGGCCAGGTGACAACAACTGGGCTAAGCTGTTATCTCGAACTCACCCCACCGTTCTCCCTTTAGCCAAGAGAAAAATAAGAGTAGGGAAGATTCAGGGAAGGGGCAGTGGCAGCAGAGAGGGGACACAAGATGATTTAAGCTGCAGGAAAACGCTTTTTTCTCAAGGCAGACTTTGAAAACCCATATGGGTGTTCAGGAGAGTCTTAGTCTCCCTCCAGCTGCATCCCGAAGAGTCATCCTTCTCTGGTACAAATAGTGTAGTTTGCACTCTTAACTAGAAAAGCATGTTGAGTCCAAAGTGCCAAATTCTGCTTGCCAAATATTGCTACAGACCTAGAGCTTTTTTCTTCTTCTGTTTCAAATTTTTGGGTTGCTACTCCGCGGCTTGGTAATGTTTTCCTACATGCACATTGGCATTCGCTGTTGTGTCCTTGTTATTATTATTTTTTGTTATTATTAGTGTTCCTGTTGTTATTTCAGTGAATGCCTCACAGCTACATTTTTCTAAGCTTTAAATTGCAGCACATTTTTAAGCCCATTACATTATCTCCCCTCATGGCTTGAATGAAGTATTTTCTTCAGAGCTTTCTTTATACCTCCATGTCTGAAAACAAAAACTCACATGGCTCAAGCCCCAAACCAAGCTGCAGATAAACATTTCATCTCAAACTGAGCTTTGATTGTACTTCAAGACAAGTAGTAACAATAAGGGACAAAGGAATTCTCATGGGCTTCTAAATCCACGGTGAGCCTTTGGTGTGGGCACAATGCATGGTTTCATTCAAAATTTGTGGCAAAACCCCAAAAATTTTTTTGGTTTTGCAAAGATTCAAACTTTTTAAAAGGCTTCACAACCTGACTGCTTAACCATGTCAAACATTCTCGCAAATGAGTGTCACGTCATGTGAGCAAAGGGTGTTGAAGCAGGCTCTGAACAACTGCTGATCCAAATTGTTGCTTTTCTCTCTCTTACTTTGGATGTTTTTGTCTTGTTCTGCACATCAAAGGGATGTGAGGGTTTTTTCCTGGACTACTGTAAATTATCAATAACAACATTTATTTTTAATATGCACTAAGATCGTAGAAGAGCTCAGTTGTTCTCAGTGTGGGCATTAATCGTGGTCAGAGGGGGTTCAGCACCTGCTGCTTTGACTCGTGATCTTCCAGTTGGAGCAGTTGCTATATTTCTGTCTTTCTGCAGCTCAGAGAAGCTTGCTTGGATGAGATTAAAGAACTGATACTGGCAGCATTATGTGTAGCTCATAGGTGAGGAGAAAGGGAAGGAAAATAGGAACAGTAGCATGAATGGATATGTAGGAGAAATTAAAAGCTTCTCCTTGAGTTTCTCAGTAAAGTATTTCTGTAGTTCGCCAAAGTCCAATTTATTCTTTTTTCCAGAAGCAGCAGGGGCAGAGCATCACTTAAGAGGGGTTCCTAGGCCTTTAGGAAAAAGGGCATTTCAAAAAAAAGGAATAGACAGAGGCCAGGGAGGTGCCAATGGCTGCAGATGGGTCTGAGCATCCCAGTGCTGCCATTAGGGACAGTGGGGAGCTGTTGGGGCACTAATTTCATGTACTTGTATGCTGTCTTCAGCCACACGTTGCTGGATGTATTCCCTCTTTTTTCAGTCACCAGAGTTTTGGGGTCTCAGGTACTGAAATTCTACAGAAAGGAAAAAAGCTCAGTATAGAGACTCACAGAAAACATTTTATTGCCACAGTCCTAGAATGGTTTTATCAGCCTCTGGTTTGTTACTTGAAAGACAAACAGGAGTTTATGAGGAGTTTAAATATATGGCAGATATAAAGGCACAAAGCAGAAAAGAATATATGTTGCTTCACCTTCTTCTACTCATTAATTTGAGAGTTCTCCTCTGTCACTGCCTGTTGTCCTTCTTGATGCAGAAGTCACCCTGTTGGCCTGCAGGAGATATGAGCAGAGGGCACATTTTACTGTCTTAGACAACAGAAAATCTATGAGCCATCACTTCTGCAGCGCACGGTGGATTGTGAGTGTGTCTTAAGCATTGACAGGACTGCTCTGGCATCTGCTCTGCTCCCCTCCTGCACTAATGGTTTCACAGCAAGAGGTGACGGCCAGATGTCCCCAGCACACTCCTGGTGCCAGTCAGCTGCCAGCCAGCTCCTCTGGGCTTCACAGCAGCTCCTCATCACATTCTTCCCACTCTCCCTGGAGCTGTGGCTCATGCAGCCAACTCACTTCTCTGAGTCTTGCTTGGTGTGTGTTAGAGACACCCTCATTGCATCCTGCCTCTCATCTGGCAGCACTCCCAGGTCCTCTTACAGACCAGAGCAGAATGCTCCTGGGAAATGCCGCATCTCCTTAGAGTCTGGAGTTATTTCTGAAGGATCTTTGCAGCTGCTGAATGCACCAAACAGCCCAGAAGCTCGGCAGAGGGGGTTGCTGCTCTAGGCAGAGCAGGGTTTAATTGCCCGTGCAGCAGCGCCTCTCCAAGCACGTGTTCCAGACAGCCCAAGCCCCAGGAACTTGATGCTCCATGTGAAGAACACAATGTTCACCTGGTGCTTGCTGCCAAGACTTGAAGGATGATTTTTGAGACCAGGGCAGCCTATAAACTCACACATTAGGCTGAGTCACTGTTCTGGCAGGATAGGTCTAATTTCTCTTTATATAAACTTATCTCCAAAGTACTTTATCATCCTGCAACTGCTCCAACACAACAGCCTCTGAATGGCTGAGCATTGCAGAAGTGATTATTTACATCAGGTAGGGGAAACAACTCTGTGGTAGGTCTTCCAAAGAAATGAAGCAAACCCAGATATTTTATTTTTGTGCTTTGTCTTAATACTCAACTCCCCTTTGGATGATTCAGATCTCTCAGTTTTCCACGCCAATTTGTCTTATCCTTCCCAGGAGCATTGGGTCAGTTCATGCAGCTTTTCATAAAGGCTCCATCTCTTCCACAAACACACACGCACTGACACCACTCAGAAATGGCCCCTGGTAAACAAGAATGGTAATTGCTGGTAATTACAGGCTACGAGGAGGAGGGAGGCATTTAAAAGAAGCTGCAGGCTTTGCAAGACAACAATTTGTAGCTGGATTAAGCTGGAATAAACCCAGGTCCCAGGAGTGAAAAGAGAGTGTTTCTAAGCCTAAAGCAACACTTATCTGCCAGTTAGCTTGGAGTGTGCAGTGCCCAGTTGTAGTTCCAGGCTCTCTGGAAGCATTTAAAAACGAAACATTAAGGGGACAGGAGTTTAACCCTTACACGACGGAGGCCTGAGTTGTTTGGGGTTTTTGACATGTGTCTAGGAGGATATTTAATAAATTTTTAACCTCAGCATAACAAAAGTTATTTTTCTGTAGTATCTCATGAGCATCACTTGCTTAAAACCCCACTTGAACCGTTAACTAAGCTGAAATTCGTGGATTTCACTGGCAGGGCATCCTGTCCCTATCCATCAAGGTCTTGTCGCCAACAGTTTTGCCGGAGATTTTGTTCTGAAGAGTGATGGATGGGCAAGTGTTTGTGAAACTGTTTATTGCAGACTTTTCTAACTCCAAGAGCACGTTGGCCACAGCGCTTATCTTGACAGACGTCGGAGAGCGGCCGCACGGGACAGGTCTGTTGTCATTTTGGGCTGTGAATGCTTCGCAGAACTTTTCTCTCCTGGAGTGTTCGTGTTTCCAGACCTGAGGGGATTGTCAGAGGTCAGAGCTTTGAAGAAATTAATCCCTGGTTTGGCCTATCCAAGAGCCTTTATGTCAAACAGCACAGACAGTTCGTAGCACGTGGTTTGTGCGCTTGGGTAGTTTTTCCTTTTCCCCCTTTTCTGGCTACGAATGCAAAGAGCAGATGCAAATCTGAGGTTTTACAGAAAAGTGCCCACAGGACAAAAATTGTCCTCACAAAACCTGGGCAAACTTTAGAGGGGACTGGAAAATTATTGACTGGACCAGTAGAACTCACGACTGTCAGACAAATATACACAGCAGAAGTGTGCTTAAAAATTCTGTTTCTCTGCAGATCCTTGTGTAGAACTCCCTTGCAGGAGCTGATGCCATCAGGGATTCTGGAAGGAAAATACTCTGTTCAAGGCTGAGTTTTAGCAGAGGTTCAGGGAACTTGGTGCTTCAGAGGTGAACTGCAGGACAAGGGCACGTAGGGTGTGAAGGGGAAGATGGCGTGGAGTCCGCCAGGACCTTTTTTAGGTGGCTTTGATGCTACAGAAAATATTCGTGGAACTGCATCCTCAGTTTCTAGTTGTAATCTCCTAGAGCACTCTTTAGGGCACGCAAACAGATTAAAGACTTGGCAGAGTCTTTATATAATAATCATTTATCTATAAGGAGTATTCAGGGTATTTTTAAGTATTTGCTTTACGAGAGAACACATGCAGCAGAAGAAATCATTTCAGGCTTAACATATTTTGGGTTGTTGTTCAGTTGTTGCAATTACATTTTCTGAAGCTTTCCTTTAAAAATGCCAAGTTGATTAGTCTGGCTACCTTCTTTCCCAGCCTAGCAGCCTCTTGCAGGGTTAAAGTGAAAAAAGCAACAATTGCTAGATCTTTTAATTTCTGGGCCTCGCTGAATGTGCTGCCTGTTAACCCCTAAGGACTGCTGAAATATTTGTGCTCTGCAGGCCCGTGGCCAAGCTTAGCATGCCACAGATGAAGTAATGTCATACCTGTCCATCTGTTTGGCCTATTGCTTTACAGTATTTGGAATAAAAATTGAATTTCGTCTCATTTTCTCTGACATTGTTTAGAAATAGACCATTCTGACGTGTCAGAATGAAATGCAAATCACCCCTTTAGCAAAGCAAAGTGTGATTTCTGACTGATATTTTGCAAACCCTGACTGTTATGATTGCTACCCAGTTGTATATCCTGCCCTTCCTCCAGCAGAAAATGTAATGGAAAACGTAACCCTGACAATTACATACAGATGGCACCATCCCATGATTTCAGCTCTGTGTGGTGGCTTATATTTCTGTGCTACAACTGGTGTAAATTAAATTGTAGTCATCCCCTGCACATGGATTATATTGTATCTTCAGCAGCAGTGAGAGCTGCACATCTGCTGGGTGAGAGGCCGTGCTGGCAGCATCCACTTTATTTGGCTGGGACACGGTGCCAGTGCCAGTGAGGACCCAGGGATCCAGCTGAATTTGCTGGAGACCGTATGAAATGTCTCGGATCGCCCCAGCCAGGATTTGTCATCTCTGTGTGGTGACAGAGCAGGCTGGGGTGTAATTTTTTCTTCATCTTCTCACGTGCTGGGAACAACAGCCTTTTCCAATTGGAGTTATGGGACCTGTTACGGGATCGTTATGTTCAGGGGGAGGGATTGGGTCTGTCAAAGCAGAGGTGGGAGGGGAGGGAAACAGGAGTCTGCACTTTGCCTACCCTTGAAAATCAGTTTTCTGTCTTTTTCAGTCTCACAAATGCTGAAGTTTTCTTTTAAAAAGAATCAGCGTAAGAAAGGCCCTGGTGTCCCTGAGCCACACACGGGACCCAGCTCAGCCCCAGCGACAGCCCCCGTGGCCAACACAGCACTGCTGTCACTTGTCCCTCTTTAAACATGGCACAGTTCTACAGCCTCAGGAGACTTGGTCTTAAGCTGAGCTAGGTGAGAACATCTTTTAGAGGCAAGATGAAACGATTTTGGGCCTTGTCAGAAGAGTCAAAACAGCAGCAGCAGAGCTGACCTGCTTTATCCATCGGCGTTCCCAGGGCTCTTGCTGGAGGGATTCAGCTAATTAAAATTCCTTTTACCTACATTTTCCTTTACAGCTTCAGGTGGTTATAAGAACCTTCATTTCATGTCCCCAACTATTATAATGTGTAAACCAGATGCTCTGTTCCACTCCGAAGTGGCAGCATTTCAACTGAGGATGAAATGATCCTCCTGCATAAGATCTGTTACTGGCTTGTGCCTTCTAAGATTGTGGCAAGAATTTTAATGAAAAGTCGAAGAATAACATGAAATTTTAAGATTATAAGTCTCTGTGCGGTATGAAGTGCTGCTTTTATTTGATTTTACCTTCTTTCCATTCCATGGGTATGTGTATGTTTATATGTGTATATATCTCTCAATAAATTAAATCAGGAGCTCTTTTCAAAGACCTGGCCATGTGATTCATGCATGGAAAAGGGACAATACCAAACATGTGAGTTGTTACTGCAGGATTATGAGCCCAGCCTTATTCCTAGGGAAGTTGGTTTAAAGCAAGGCCTACATCCTTAATGTTTTCTACAGAAAAGCCTGAGACAGTAACCTTAGGAGAATGAAACGTGAGACCCCCGGGGCAATTTAAGTAGGGCCACAGTTGAAAAGCAGCAAGAACAGGTTCCCTTTGTACTTGTCTGAGCTACACTTGGCATCCCTTGGGGCGGATTGGGAGAATTTCAGCCTTCAGTGTCTACACAATCCCTCATTTTTCAGGAGGGAGGCTCGTTACAGAGGAATGCTCTCTGTTCCTTGTGAGCCGGGAGTGGAAGGTGATCACTGATTAAAGCAGAGTCCTTTGATTAAATGATGAGGCTACTTTAGTGGTTAAACACACAAAAAAAGGTATTTTGGAGGGTGCTTTCTGCAGGAGCTTGGGCTAAAGTAGACAGCCATTGGAAAAAAGCAGGCAGGTCAATGGTGGTTTTGGTGGTTGGGAAGGTGCACAGCTTGGAAGGGGAAATTACAATTTCAGGATTATGCCAGTATTCATCTGTAACTGGATCTCTGTTTATTTTTGTTTCTTGAGATGCTGTCACAGGCATGTATTGTATTTACCTTTCTGACTCCAGACACACAACGCTGTGTCACTCATCGCAGATAAAAGGCTTCAGTGTCCTCGGATAATTACGGAAATTTTATTAGCTCTGATGAAACAATGATAAAAGGTATCAGGGCTTTGATTCCATCTTTTGGAAGGAAGCCTATTTTTTTTGTCCACATTTTCCTTTTATTGGAGCAATTTTTGAAGGACTGGTAATTTTTTTGGAGTCCAACTACCCATTTCCATGAAGCTTTTACCCACATTCTCAAGGCATTGACTTCTATAATCATCATAATTAGCACTGCACACAGAGCCACTGTTGCAGAATGATTCATTAGTGGGACGGCACTGAAATCTCCTATCCAGTAATCTCAGTCCCCAGAATCACAGTGGTTTTGTTCACCAGGACAGGAACTCTCTGGTTTATGTGTAACTCTGCTCTGGTTTGCGTGTGCAATCCCGGGTCTGTGGAACTCCTATAAAATCATGGAAAAAGGCTGTTCTGTTAACATTTGTTTCTATGTATTTTGCTGAGTTGCTATGCTTGCATTTTTTAGTGTTTACATGCTGCAGGGATGTAAAAAGCATAATGTTATGGGGGAAAGGGCAGGGCTTGCTTCGAATTATCATTGAAAGAAAGAAAAAAATGCAGAGAAATGTCAGGAGATCTTGATGAACATGTTTCTGCAGGAACTGGAAAAGAGACCAAGCCACAAAATTGAGAACTAGATCCAGATTCCATATCCTTCAGCCTCACCCCTAAGGGGATGAGAAATTCAGAGCTGAAATACCACAAGTTTGGATGAAGTTTCTTTACTTCAACCCCTCTCTCCACATCCTGGTTACACTGATAACCTCCTCATAAATGTTAGTAGAGCAACACCTCTATCTGATTGTTATATCTGAGCATTACAAGAGCATTTGCAATCAGATTAGGCATAAATGTAATTTCTTCCTATTTTTTTTCCATTACATGAATGCATTGTTTGAAACAAGCAGTTATGCTAAATTTTACTGAGTTGCCTACAAAAACATTGTGAGATGTTTTCTGCTTTTAAATTCAAACTAAAAAAAAAATCATTGAACTTGTTTACACTCTGGCCCTTAAACTGATAAAATATAAATTACTGGTTGTAAGGGGTGGGCAAACATGTCAGCTTTTGGACTGAAAGTTAGAGGGTTTTTAAATCTGAAAAACTAATTTGATTCCAAGCCAAACCAACCCTCAAGACAATACCAGAAGCTGCATTTAACTAAATAATAAAGCTGAGGCTTTCAGGAGCTTTAGCCTTTTCTCCCAGCTATTTGGATAAATGAATATTTATGTCAGAAATTTGTGATACTGCTTTTTATTTCTAAATATCTTGATGACATTAGGTGAGAACTAGTTGTAACATGTCTTTGGGTACCACAGTATTTCCCCTTCCTGCATAGCAACATTTAAGATAAAGCAAAAAAGAAAATCTTCCTGTGAATTTTAAGATTCACATTAGTGTTGTTATAATGATTAAATGAAAGTGGGGTTTGGTGGCAGCGTGTCCTGCCTGTCTTGGGTTGGCAAGAAGTGCATGGACGAGATAAGAGGATGTGTTGATGCCAGAGGTGCTGGTTCATGATCCAGCTCCAGGTACCTGTTGGGATCCCCGTGGTGTGATTAAAGCACAGAGATGGATGCATTTTGTCCTTCAGTGTTGTAGAGAAAATGGTCTGTGCTGAGCCCTTGGTGTTCTGCTGGCTCACCCCAGCTGAGGCTTTCAGGAGCTTTAGTCATTTAATTTATTATGTAAAACTCTGCTAATTATCCTCACAATCAGAACGTTCTCCTTGCTATTTTCTCTCTCCTGGCTGAATTCCTCTGATAAATTAGAAGTGAAACTGTGCAGTGATGGGAAGGAGGAACCGCATTTGTTACTAAGGGTAGCCAAGACATAAAAGATGAGATAAAGAGAATCAAGCAGAAGAGTACATCACATCAGCCTGGTCCTGGCTGTCTGCCTTGTGCCTCTTATCCCTTCTCACAGTGGTACCTGCTTGTCTGTCTAAGTCAGAAGTACTGTATCATTGGTCTGCTGCCAGGTCAGCTATGACAAAAGAGAGTTTACTTTCTGTAAAGAGAAAATAACTGTGGAACAGACAAAATGACATATTTTAGGAAAAAAATATATTATCTAGAATATTTTGATCAGAATTATCTGGTGGTTGCAGCACTGGTTCAGTTGGTTCACCTATACCTGGTCGTTAGAACTGGCCATACCTGGGCAGTACAATTGGCTTTCAGTAACAATCACCTGTTTACAACTAATCCTAGCTCAATACCTTAACTTAGGTTGATTAGTTTATTGATTAGGACTAGGAATATTATAACCTTTGAGTAAAAGTCTCATTTCTTACAATGTTTTACTCTGTTTCAGTGTTGCAATGCATTTAAAAAGACATCTAGTAGATAAGGGTGATATTTAGGAAAATTTAATCTGATTGGAGTTATACAGAGCTACCTTGTCTTCACCTGTTGATCTCAAAAGCAGGAACACAGAACTCTCATTGCACCAGAGCAGCAGCAACTGAATTCTGAAATACGTGGGGATGATAATTACCTTCAGCTTCTCTCCATGGATTGTCCATCTCTTGACAGGACTCCCACCACGGCATAGAAACGTCGTGCTAGTAATGCAAATTACCTGGATTTGTAAAGAGCTTTTTGGTTTTTAGGGCTGTCTCTCCCGGGTTTGTGTTCTGTTCTAGCAGCAGCCCTGGAAGGGGCTGTGGGAGGCCTCAGGGGACCAGGCTGGGTGTAGGCAGGAGGCGGCTGCAGGAGGAAGGAGGTGCTGGAGAAGGTCAGGAGGAGCTGGGTTTGCCTCTCCCAGCTCAGCCAAGAGCCAGGCCCGGTTGGTGGGGCACAGGAAGGGAACCGGCTAAAGGTGTTCGGAGACTTAAATCATCACAGCTGCCTTTTTCCACCCGGTTTTGTTCTGCCTCCTCTGAATTCCGACACCTACACAGTGCTCTGTCTTTTCAAAACAACGTTGAAGTTCCCGACATTGAACTCTGCAAACAAGTGTGTTCTCAATTAAGGGAAGAACTTCTCCTGCCCCCCCTGCTCCATCCCAGCCTTGGCTCAGATGTGCCGGCCTCCAGAGGAATCACACCAGCACATTTTTCAGAAGGTTTCCCCCTCCCAAAATCCCATCGAATGGCTGTTTCTTATAAACCAATGGAGATAATTTCATGGCTTTTCCCTTTCATGGCCACCCACCTCCTCTTCCCAGCTAGCTTTGATACAAAAAGACAAATCCTTTCCCATTCACATCAAAAGCAGGAGGGTCGCCCTGTGTCACCCACCCTGGGATTTTGACTCAAGCTTTTGGAAAAAAAATTAATGGAAAGAGCAACTTGGTTTTAACTCCACCACAGTGTGTGTCACCGAGAGTTTTCAGGGTCATTGACAGATCAGTTTCATAGACCAAACAGATAAATAGGCACAAGTTATTCTTTATTATTATTGTTCATAATTTGTTCATGCCATAAGTGTGCTGAGTGCACGGCAGGGATACCGGCCCTTCCTCAGGGAACGCAGGGTCTAAGTTGGACATATGTTTTGTATATTTTCAGTGTGTATTCAGGCACCTCCAGCACTGGATAGGCACTTTTAAAAACAAATCTGAAGTAATAACAATAACATGCTGAGTGATAACAACAGGCATGAGGGTGAGAGGAGGACGAGGGTTACAAAAATAAAGATCATGTGAATTGTTTGCTTTATGTCACACATGAGGCACTAGATCTCTCTGTTTTTCTTTTTCTTTGAATGCTTTTGTCATTCCTTTCTCTTTGGCAAGAAAAGCTGACAGACTTCAGAGGCAGAGGAATTGCTGCTGGAGTGAAGGAGCAATGAGGCAGAGGAAACGGGCTGCTCCTGCTGATACCTCAGAAACCTCTGGCCTTGCTGCAGGCTGAGGGCTGACTTAAAGAAGGGGAAAGAAAATCTGAACGCAATTTCTACCATCTCTGGTGTATGAGGCTGTTCCCTAGTACGAGGCTTAAGGATGGTTTTCTGAGGGTTAGAACTTGAAATACCTTTCTTCGTTCTTATTTCAGCTGCCTCTAGCAGTAGTGAAAATTTGTGAAAGCAAGAGAAAAATTGAGTGACGTTCCCAGGACTCAGCACTGATAGTTCAGTGCTCATTCTCATGTCAGCACATTTCCCTGGTTCTACACGTACCCGGTGCCTTTCCCTGAATCTGCTCAGTGCTTGGAGCAATCCCTGCAGATGGTGGATGTTCCTAAGACACCTTTAGCCCCAAACAACTGCTGGGGACCCTGCCCTTCTGAATGGCTTAACCTTTCTCAGATCTTGAGATCCTTGAGCATCCTTCCTGGTGCACGATACCAGAACCTCTGTGTAAGCGCCTGGTTGTTGCTGTTTGCTGCTGCGGGGTCAAGAGGCTCTGGAGAGCTGTTTACACACTGGAGGATCTCTTGAGGAGCACAGGCAAGTCCCAGCTCCACACCACCCTCCCTGCCCCGGGCAGAGGGGACGGCCCAACCCCAGCACAGATTTGTGCTTGCATTGACATTTGCCCTGGTTTCTGGGCCAGCCCTTGGGACAGTACCAGGAGTTACCTGGACTCATGGTGGGAGTCACTGGCTCTTACTTTGTCTCAAGAAGTGGGGGGTAAATTTACTGCTTTTTTTGACAAAGTTGTCATTACACAAATGCCTTTTTGCCTGCGCCTTACATTGTGCAAATCCCTTCTATTTCAGCATATTCCCACCACTGCATTCCCAGTGCCAAGGTATGTGCCTGCCAGGAGATGTGGTCTATATGTGCTTTTGTTTCCAGTTAAGTCTGTTTTTTTTTTTTTCCTCATAAGCACTTGAGAAATGCTGTGGCCTGTAGAGATAGAACACATTTTTGCATTTTCTCCATTGTGTGAATGAGTTAGTTGCTAATAAAGGCAATTCCTTTATCAGATGCTGTTTGCGAAAATATTTGTAACACATGCTGGAACTAATTTTTTTATCAGTTCTTTGCTTCATGCGGGGATTACAATGGGCTGTGCTTCATCTGATAACTTTTGCAGCTTATTAGATGTGAATTTACTAGCTGTGAACAGTTGAATAATATAAAACTCACAGAAGAAACAAGCTGCACCATCCATAGTGTAACGATCTCTCTTAAATTAGCTCTGGCCAAAGTTCATATTTCACAATCCACTAAATAGCTTTCTTATGGATCATAAGATGAACATGCACTGAGTGAGGCAACTGAGTTTATAATATCTTTGGTATAAGGTGAACACTTTCTAACAGATCATGACATTATCAAAGTGCTATTTGAAATTGGCTCCATATGCTGCAGCAACGCTGTAAGATTTCACCCAGAATTTCATTTTCAAATGTTTTCCATTCAAGTTCACTGAGGGTAAATTGGAAACACTTGGGTATATCCCACTTATGGACCTGTTAAGACCCACTTAATTTTAACATGTGGATGTGCAGAGAGAGAGGAAGAAAAGGGGAGCTGTAGGATGGGGTGAGCAGGAATGACTCTATCTACTGATGGCTTTGCAAAATCTGAACAGCGTGCGGTGGGTAGGGGTTGCACAAGCACTGCTGGAAACCCCCACTCACCAGTGCATGACTTGTGTGAAAGGTGGGATTTTGTGTGGAGGGGGTGAGAGTCGGCCTTTGGCTGTGCCTGTCGCACAGAGGGCTGAGCAAAGGCTCGGCTCTGCGTGGTGACGGGGCCGGTTGGCAGCAGGCACCGAGGAAGAGCCAAGGCAGAGCTGCGCCGGAGCTGTGCTCTGGCGGGCGGGCTCCGGGCTGGCTGCGAACCTGCCCTGCCAGAGCAGCGTTCTGCTCAGGATGCTTTGGGAGTGCGGCCGCTCGCCGCTCGCTTTGTTTTGTCAGGCTCTGCAAGGCAAACGTGGTGATCCCAGCATCATCTTTCTTTGTGATTGTTGGGTAACAGATGCATCAGAAATTCCAACTGGGTTTAAATTATTTCCTTTCTTTAGAAGAAACTCTGTGAGGGACTCTATGTGGCAAAGAAGGACTCGGGTTTCTTATTTCACCAATGTGAGGAGCTGAGGAGGGGACCAAACTGCTTCAGTGGCCACTGGCTACAGAGACGAGGAGACCCCAAGAGCTTTTGGGGCTAATGGCATTCTTATGTGAACATTCTGCGTCTGCTGCTAGGAATGGGTATAAAAAACTGGTTTTGGTAGCAGTACTAAAGAGTCTTTTTAGCTATTTGTACAAGATATTATAAAGTACTTTAATTTGGATCCCAGGGGCTGAACTCGATGATCCTTATGGGCCCCTTCCAACTCAGGATTCTATGGACCACGATAATTAATTCAATTTAACAGGTTATTTGGAATAATGCCTGAAGGGGAAAAGTGCAATTTCCTTAGTGCTAGTTCAGTTCTGCATTTACATTTATCTGTGATATTTAATTATGGGCAGAAACACTGACTATTATTTGCATTAAGTGTCTCGGTACCCATCTGGTCCTATTAAATATATTCAATTTTTCTGGTGCTGATAGTTGTTTTTGTAGGTTAACCACGTTCTCAAAACGTGTGGGTTTTTATCACACTGTTTCTAGCAGGTTTTCAGTGCCAGACAGGACATCTTTTCCCTAAGGGGAAAATGCACAAGAGAGCTAACTGGGAGATGGGATGCAACAGCTATCGCAGCTCCAGCACATCACCCAGCAGAAACCATGTCAGGGGAGGTGATTGCACAGCTTATCCATGGCTAGAAGGGTATGGTTCTCATTTTGAAACTGCTATTCATCTAAAATCTCAAATTCTTCTGCCCTCAGCATGAGTGTTTCTGAGTTTTGCATCAGAGCCTGGAGTCGAGCCGCACACGTGCGCACCTTTACATCTGGTGTTTTATGGATCGTTTGGAGGAGCTGTTACTAAGCAGCAGCTATATCAGGGCTCCATTTTATAAAGAGGAAGGGCTGTGTTACTCATTTTGTTTCCAAAAAATTCATTTGTTTTGCGTTCCCAGAAGGTACTTTTATTCTCCCAGAAAGGTCAAGCAGAAACATTGATGTAAGTCCTGTTTATGGCAATTTTGTTAGATTTCCAGCAACTGCAATGGAACATATTTATAACAAGTGTGTTTCTCTCTAGGGTGATACCATTAGTCAAAATATGCTTTCTCATATTTCCTCTACATAAACACAAATATGTTTTAAGATTCAAACTCACTGGTCTTGAGGATTCCCACAGCCACATCTCATTAGAGGTTCAGAAGGCTGCACTAGCCATGGTTTCAATTTGGGATGAAAAGGTTTTGTTAGGAGAAAGAACTTCGAACTGGAAGGGTGAAAAACAGGATAATATTCCATGTGTGGGCTGTGGTCCCGAACAAAACAGCAACCCTGAGAAGTCCAATGCTTTAAACATACAAGTTGTGGTTCGATGTGCTGAGGATCCAGGCAGGTCCCAGGTCTGGGCTGGGATTTGTGCCGTTTCCATAGCAGTCAGCATCTCACAAACTTACACTCAGTGCGCTCAGAATCCAGCTGTCATCCATGGTGCAGTGCAGCCACTGCCTCTGTTCTCTCCAGGTATCCCAAAATACGTGGGGTCCTAGCAGAAACTGTAAGGAAGCAAACTGTGCCCTGCTACAAATGTCAGGAACAGACCTGACAAGTAAAACTGATGGCTGGGAAGGAGATCAGGGGTTGAGAAGATCAGAAGTTGTGACTAATACAACCATGGGCATAAAATAAGTTATATATCCCCACTTCCATCTCATTTCTTCATTCACAGGACTTCTCTTTAAATAACCTGAGTGTTAATCTGGAAAGTGTCCAGACAAAGAGGTAAAAATCAGTTGAGCTGAAATGACATTTTAGATTTCAATGTAATAATGAACTGGCCATGAATTAATTATTGAAAGCAAAGCCTCCTGTGATGCCTTAGGAGGATATGTCTACAGTGAGTGTCAGCTGCTTTCTTCCACGTACATCTCAGTCTGAACAGAGCTCGGTACAGACACAAAAACGGGTTTTATAGGAATTTTAGAACTCTCGTACCTTGAACTCTACATTTAAATGCAAATCTCACTGATGTACATGGAACAAAAGTGAGTAGAACTGGAAAGTGGGAAACCTCTTTTTTTTTCTCCTCCTGCTCCAGTTGAAGAGCAGCTGTTTGAAATGCAGAGCCCCCCCTTCCCGGAGTCTACCAGCACATGCATTGACTATTTTTTGGCAGCAATATCTCCAGCTGATCTCCATGTCCTAGGACCTCAGTGAGTTGAAACAGAATTTCAGGCCGAAGTTCCAAGGAACAGCATTAAGGGCGTTGTTATGTATCGCTGTGTTAAAAACACTAACTACAACTGAGCAGGAGAAAAGCTGGCAAAGCCCTGCCTCCTCTGGCCTGCCAATATTCATGAGCACTCTGGGGGCTCATCGGCATTGCGAGGGAAGAGCGAATCGAGGGGTTAGATTATGTTCCGAACGTTTGGGGCCAGAACTTGTTTTTTCACACAGCGTTTCAAGAAAAGTATTTTGTTTTTCCCACAGATTAGAATGGACAATTGACAATAAATTGCATTTTTCTCAGGGTCATCAGCTGTAATTCCCAACACCCATCACAACCCTTGCAGTCACAGTTTAGAGGAGTTGGAGCTGGTGTAAGGCAAGAGAAAAGGGACATGGGCTGTCGAAGGTGGGTTTAACCAGCAGCAGTCACTGCGCTATTATTATATCTTTTCGTACGTTGGAGGCTAAAAGTGACAATGTCAGGTATTTGAAAGTGTCCTAGTTTGATGTGAAATGGATTTATTGGGGGTTCATAAGAATGAGAACAAAACCTTCATCGCTGATGGGCTCGGTTGTATCCCAGTGAATAGAATTTGCTGTTACTCAGGGCTGAAGCTAAGACAGATCCCGTGCCAGCTCAGAAGAGAGAAATAGCGTGCAAGGAATAGAGAACAATGCAAATTACACAATGCTCACCAAATCTTCTTTCGTATCTCATTAATGGAATAAGAACAGGGGAAAAAGTGATGGAGAAACAGAGGTGAAGAATTAAATAATGGTTTTGGGAATCGCTTTCTCTGCAACCAACTTTTATCAACTTTCTGACAGCTAAAAATAACTTTAGAAATAAAGGCATGTGGATAACGTGGGCTTTTCTTCCGATTGCTTTAGTTGCACCTCATCGGTTGCGGATTCTCTATACCTCCAGTTTCTCTACCCCAAAGTCTCTGTCAGACAATGAAAGCAAAGGAAATGTATTGGAACTGAAGGCAAAATAGTAATGAAGAAAATGGATGTTATCTCTAAAAAGTAGTAAAATGAGCAATTCATCCATTGGAATACTATGGGCAGAGCAATGCAGAGTCTGCTAAAGACAGTTGAGAAGACCCATCCTGAGATGATTCCCACTAGAAAATGTTTCCCTGTGTGCACCACAATCATGCTGGGGTCTGTCTGTCACTGCTGGGGTGGTTGAACACTGTGAAAAGAAAAACAGAGGGGAAGATTGTCATGATTGACAAGAGATTAAAGGATTAAATAATTTATAACTTGGATAAATGACAATTAAGGATGAGAAAACTTTCTGAAAGTAATAGAAGTTGAGTTCTGGAGAGGGAGTAGAACTATTCAGGGATTTCCATGGGGCCACAGGTAGGAAACTGAGAAAAAGAACTTGGTAAAACTGAAGGTAAACACCAAACTTGGCGCAGTTGTTCTGCTTAAGGTGGTACAAGCTCCATCACCAAGTCCTTTGTATTTCAGTGTTGTAAATGTTTTCATGCTGTGGGGGAGGATGTGTTACTGTCAGATGTGCAAACTAAACCTAACATTCTTAATAGATGGTAATTGTCTTCTGTGTGTCCTTGCAGCTCTGATAGGGCAGCAGAGGAAAAAGGTCATGGAATTGACAGTTCATCAGCTGTAATGTGTTTCTCTTTAGGAATTTATCTTATACATGTAGTAGTAGATTCTTGTGGGCTTTTCCATATGTTTTTTGAGTCAAGAGTTAATATATTATAAATGAAAGCACTAAAAAATTGTTCACAGGATCAGCTAAACTTTTGTATATCTTGGATTCATAGCTTTAGACAGGCAAATATTTGAATAGATCTTTTTTTCCAAAAAATCAACAATTCCCGTGTCCTAGCAACAGTTCCATAGTTGATTACAAATATCAGACTTCCAGGGTAGTGTAGAATTCATTCTAGCAATCCAATTTAATTAATTCTCTCTTCAAACTAATTACCAGACTGACACAGGTTCTGAAGCTTGGAGGAAACCTCAGATGTAAATGAGAGTGGAGCATCCTCCAGGAGGTGGCCATGCATCCGTGCAAAAAGGAGTAAGAAAATCCATTGTCAGTAACGATGGCATTGATTTTAAAAAATGCCTAAAGACAGAGCTCATTTTTCTTTCGTGCTAGTGGAGGAGTAGCAGTACGTTTGAGAGATTTCTGCAGCGCTTATCGTTGTACTAAAGGAATGGACACTGCTGCTCCAGGGAGACTCTGCCTTGGGAAGTGCAAAACCTGATAAATCAGCTCAGAAGGTTCCATCTGTGTTTTACTTTCAGAGGCTGAAGACCAGTGAACTGCTGGAGTCACACCAGCTCTGTCCCGTGGGGCATGTGGGGCTTTATCAGTGTGAAACCCTTTAAAGAAGAAAGAAAACTCCAGTTAGATAAGGCAAAATAACACAAATAGAAAAAGACAGTTGCTTTTTCCATCTGAGCGGTTCTGTAGGCAAGAGAACTTGAGACAAATGCTGAAAATGCCTCCCTTGGTTCATTAAGGACGGCTCCTCCTGGCCCTGATTAGTCCAAATGAGGGTGTTCTGTGCCAGGGATCGTTAGCAGGGGCTCAGCAGCAGGACCATCGGGTTGGATTTCTGGTGTCCTGATCCTGTGCAGGATCTTCTTCAGGTTCTGCCTGGTAAACACAGTTCTGTGCTGCTCTGCCTCGGGCCTGAGCTTTCAGCCACAGGGTGCAGGTTCTCCTCGCTGAAATACATTTATGTTCCATTACTGTGCAAAGGACAGCCCTGCAAGGACCACGAGCAGTGTTTTCAAGTCTATACCTTGAGTAGGAACTCAAAGCCACGTTGTTCTCCCGATTTTCTTGAGATTTTTCCTCCTCCAGCGCCTGGGGGACAAAACCAGTAATTTGAAATTTGCATCCATATTATCTGCTGCCTTCCCCATCCATATGCACTGTCTCCAAGAGCCCAGGGCAAAGATGCCATTATGCTCAGTCACTGCCCAACCAGGTGCAGTCAGGAGATCTAACAATGTTAATAAAAGGGCTGATGAAGAACAAAAAATAAACAAATCTGCTATTGTGCCTGTAAGAACTGCTGCTACCAGGAAATTAAAAAATTACACGTGGCATATGCTGCCTGGCTGCACTCAGCACTGCTGTTCAACTCTCAAATTGTGGCCACCAGGTACAAAGAAAAGCAAGATTTGCAAAAAAGAAAATCAATTTACAAAACCTGGTGAGGTTACAAAAATGTCATTTTCTTCTCTGCATCTCTGAGACTGCATATTTATTTTTATGCCTTAAAACACAACTCTAAGAAGTCATAACTGTGTACACCTCATTCTTGAAAGACTTAAATTAAAAAATCAGTTTTGCTGAAGCTTCACCACGGTCAGAGGACTACAAGCTCCACAGGGTGTTGTTTTAAAAGATAAGGAAATAACGAATTGGCTGGGAGTGTGTTTATCTGCTTTCACAACTCAGTAATGCGAGGGGAAAAGGATATCAGAGAGTGTTGGAAAAAGACAGAGATTTAAAACAACTAATTATAGAAGGCAGCTATTTCAGAAACCAGACACTGGGTATCCTGCTGCAGTGCTCACAGAAGTGTAAGGACTGGATCCAAGGAAGAACAGGATCAAAAAAGACCATATTTCTGTCATATTTATTCCATCAGACGCTGCTCCCATTTCTGTCTGTGTGTCAGAGGGCAGCACTGGGCTGGGGTGCCAGCCAGGATCCCGTGGGATCTGTTAGTCATGGGATGCTCCTGAGCAGATTCAGGGTTTGCAGCAGGGCTCTGGGCTGGTGGAGCCCTGCGACTTGGAAAATGCTCCTGCTTTGTTTCAGAGAACTGCACTGATTGAAACCACTGGAAAGCAGCATTTTCTCTTATTTGTGTTCCCCTCGTGGGGTTTTCTGTGCACAAACATGTCAGGGACAGAGGGAGATGTAGCCCCAGAGTAGCAGCACCACACACTCACCTGGGACTGGTGGGACTCAACAGCCTTAGAGGTCTTTTCCAACCTAAAATCTGGGATTCCAAGATTGTTTTTAACCACTGTAGCAACCCAGGGTTTGTCCCAGCATCCATCCCATCCCTTCCCGTGAGGAAGCCAAGTGGGACAAGGACTCCTTTGGCTGAAAAGACAGATATTTAAGACATTACAGAGGAATCTCCCTGGATGTAGCATTTCTCTCCACATCTCTCCTTCTCTAAGGGCACTGTGTGAGGAATGCCCTCTTTTTTCTTCACAGAGTCAGGGGGAGAAGACCCCTCCATCAGGTCAGTAGAGTCAGTTAGTGCCAACTACTGTGGTTAATCCAATGTCAAATAGCAAATGTCGGTGAGAAAAAATCAGGATTCACTTGGTGATCCCAGGAGAAGAGGAGGGATGAGTAAGAGAGGTTGGCTGTAGGTCTGTAGAATGGTATTTGTGTTAACATTTTGCCTTTAAAAGACATGAGAGGATATATATGGGCTGTCTTATTAGAAGGATGCTATTTAGGGTGCAAAATGAAGAATTCAGAAAACAGGAAATGTCATGTTTATGGTATTTCATGGCACTTTTTACCTAAATCTGCATTAGAAGTGCATTTGATCAGATGTGAATCTTTGTGGAATATCTGAAGACAATAGTTATGGGGAAATATTTCAGTCGATATTTGGGCAAGGCTTATACACCTGACAAAACAAGATTATGGCTTTCCACGCCCAGATTTGTCTTTCTGTCGTTACTAGCACTGAGATTCTCCTGTCCCTGTGGGGAACGAGCAGCTCTGGAGCTGGATGGAGCTGGATGTGGATTGGGATTGTGCGGACTCCAGCACCCTCTAATGGTGCCAGCACTCGCTCCCTGTACATCCCTAAATCCTTACAAATAAATCCTTACAATGTAATAATGAGACCAATTCCACTGCAAATGGCCAATTTTTCACTCGGTGGCAATTAACAATTTTGTGCTATTTTAAACAGGTTTAATTGCAATCTGTGCTGTCAGACCTTGTTGCACACTCCATACATCCTGCCCATATTTCCACGTTACATTAGGATAAAATGTTCCAGTGGGGGATGGGACAAATGAGAAATCTGAGTGAGCAGATGCAGGTGATGACTAAGAGCAACAGCACCCCGTGTGCAGCTTGGCAGGGCTGGTACTGCCGGGGAGGACAAAAAAGGCTGAGAAACCTATAGGGAAAAAGTAAATCCACTTTGGGTTTCATATTAGTGGGAGGATAGTTGTCTAAATCTAACTTTTCTCTGAGAGCTGAAGAGAAATCTTAAAATTGGATGTCCAAACATAGCTCCACCTGCTTCATTAGAGCTCTGCTGATTTGCATCAGTATGTTCTCGCAGTTTTCTAGATTTACTTTCTCCACTGCAAGGTAGTATCCACAGGCTGTGCGGATGAAGGAATGGTGGGACTGTTGTATGTGTGCACAAACTCCTGTAAAATGCAGGAGTCCCAGCACAGAGCCGCAAAGCCCTGCTGAAATAACAAAAACTAGCTTTTCCTGGGCTTTCTGGGAAGGTGTTAATGTGTAAATGTGGCAGCTTATCCCACATAGCGGAGAGTTCTTAAGGCTTATAACAAAAATACAACTTGCTCGTAGGTCAGTACCAATCCTCACTGCATGCTCTAGGAAGGCTTTGCCTGACTCCTCTTCACGAGCTGGGGTGCAGCATTTTTGATAGAAAGCCCAAATCTGATATGATTACATTTAGCATTTTAGATTAGATTTATCCCCTTACCTACAAGTACAGTATGTGATAGGCCAAGATAAGATCGAGATAGGGAGAGTTGCTGTGTTTTCCTACAATAAAGGACAAAAATGGGCCAGCCTTGAGGCTCACAAGCTTTTTTATCTCAGCAGGAGCTCAGGAGCCAGTCAGGGTTGGTTTTAGTTCCCATTTTAGCTCATGGATTATCAAGTCTTCTTGGATCTCTGTCACTGATAAGCAAAACCACGTGTAACCTACCCAGATATAAATATGTCTGACAATTAGGTCACACCTTTATTTTACATGCCCTGGCTTCAGAGTAGTTTGAAAAGTTGGCTGTGCCCAAGGGTTGGCTGCCTGCAGTTTGCAGGGGTTGTAGCTGACTTTTCCCACAGCTCCAAGGCTCACGTGTGTTACGAGCTCAAGCAAGAATTGGAAATGAACAGTGGAGAAGTAACGTGTGCAACTTTGGTTTTCTGGATCAGAATATAATTTTGAAATTCAGGCAGTAACCCAGGCCCAGTTTCACATTCAAGACTGGAAAGACAAACTGCATTTTCCAGTTTTGTTTTTTTTTACAGGACAAGACGATTGAGCATTTACTACCATGAGTAATTTTTTTAAAGCATTTTCTGACAGGAAAGAGCATCTCAGTGAAATTGGTACATGAGGGGTTTTCTGCAATAGGTAAATTGTTGTAAAAACTGGCATTTCTTTCCTGATTTATACTGTTTCCCGATGGATTTTAGTTGCTTTTGGACCAATGCCAGAGCCATCTTAGCTGCTGTCAGCCTTGCTCTGGTCTCTAGACTGCAGCTCTTGGGGATGATGTGTTCCCTGATGCCCAGAGTGTCTCTGCCACTGGTGAGTCACCACCATCTTCCTCTCTTTAAGCACCCAACAATTTGTTTTTTGAGAAGAACCAGTGATGATGAGCCTTATTTAAATTCCCCTAAAGCTGCTGGTACTTGGGGTTTTTCCTGCAGTCTGTGCCAGTAGTTTTGAACAGTGTAGTTACACTGTGGATGCAATCACAGCTTCTTGAACTCTGCAGAAGTTTAAAGTTGTGTGAGATGTGTCTTGGCAGGAAACTGCTCGTGGTCAGGGTTAAATTTAAAGATATGGGTGTTATTTAGGATAATCCCACACCTTCCTTGCCACTGTTGTAGTTGCTGTGAAGCCCAGCGAGGCTGCACACCCAGAGAGGACTTTCTTGACTTTGTACAATTGGCCGAAGGTCAACTTTAGATTTAATATTTATTTTGAATAACACCTGCAGTGTTGATTTCTGGAAGGGGCACAAGGTGCCTCATCCTACTTATATCTCACTCCAGCTATTTCAAATGGGGAGCTACCAGCTGAACCACAAGTGCAAAAATACATTTTAAGAATCACAAGATTTAAGGTCACCTGATTGTTTCTGTTTTAAAGAGCTGTGTTTGGGAATCTCTTACTTCAGATGAGTTCATGTTTATAGAACTAAGTCTCCCCTGGAAGCCCACGAAACCAAAGAATTTTGAAGTTGATCCTTAGAGCACATAGAAAAACTGGCTGTTGAACAAAAGAAAAAGTCTCGACTTTATTTGCAGAGGCTTTATGTGACAAGGTCTGCTCACTTTTACCGTGTTCCTTTGCTGTCTGTTGGGAAGGTGCCTTCCTGCTTTACATGAACATGCAGGAAAAATGTCCCATGGAGGTGCTGTTCATCCCACCTATTTCAGGAGAGGAGATTCTGGGAGTTGCTACAGGGAGTGGTTTAACTCACGAGAGTGATTTTTCAATCTTACTGATTGTAAAATGTATTGCTGGCAAAAATACTGGTTCTCAGCACTTATGCAGTGGGGGAAGGAGAGAAAGCAAGCGGGCATTCACATCTTCCTCTCCTAAATCCTCAAAACTTTGAGTGGATGTGTTCTAAATCCCCTTCCTGAATGTCTTGGGAGGAGGTTTTTCATATGTGTGTATATATAAAAATAAATATAAATTTCTAGTTTAGGGTTACATGCAGCTCAGGCCAACCTATATTAGCTATCTGCAAAGCACTTTTGCTACAGCAGGGACTACCCAAAATCTTGGTTAAGCTCGACCACGCACAGAAAATTCAAATAAGTGCCAAAAAAGTTCAGGTTTTATATTAAAGAAAGAATTTAGTAGCCTGGAGAAGAGGATAATACTCATTGTGTATAGCCTGAGCAGGGTAGAGAAGAGGTTAAGACAGCTGCCACCTCAGTAGTGAACAGATTTTTTGAGAAAACCAGAGGTTGTAGATCATCTCCATCTTAAAATATTGAGAGAACTAAATATGGAATTACAGGTGTGGTCTGAGGATTTGTGGGTGATGTCTTAATTCTTTGGTCTGGGCAGGAGAATGGCAAATGTGGTGCCTGTACCCAAAAAGAGAAAAGGGTTGATAGAGGCAGCACAGCTTCAAGTGTGATCCCAACAAGGGAAGTTTTAGAAAAAATTCCAAGGGGAAAAAACCTTGCTGAACAAAGAGGTGACCAGAAAGTGTCACAAACTACACCAGGGGTTTGTCAGAAGAACGTTCTGTCAGATAAGTCATTCTCTTGAGGAGAAAACTAATTTCCTTACCAGATGGTGATAGAGTGGAGTTAATTACCTGGAGCTGTAACTCAAATCACTGAGAGTGGGAATGAGGAGATTCCTACAGGAATTCAGAGGGGTTGTGGAGCAGTCTGGGGCAGTGGGGAAGGGGTCTTTTTGTTTTCTTTCTTGTACACTAACTGCCATGTTCCTGGGCTGCGGGAGGGGACACTCCTTTTGTTCCACGAGCTGTCTGGAATCTGATCCTCCCATGGATATTCCATAGGGATAAGTGATTACATACATATTCACTTGTGTGTACATATATATATTTTTACATAACCCTAGGTGTCTGCTGAGGGATTTGGAGAGCAATGCACAGCTGTTGTCTGTGCAGAGGACAGGACAGTGCTACAGGAGTCCCAGGATGGGTCAGGATGGGAGGGCCCACAGCGGGTCCATCTGGTGCCACCTCGCTGCTCCAGCAGGGCCATCCCAGAGCACAGGGCACAGAACTGTGTCCAGACAGCTCTGGAATAATCCCCAGGGAGGAGGCTCCCCCTCGTCTCTGGTCTCTGTTCAGGGCTGGGGCACTGCACAGGGAAGTTCTTCCTCATGTCCAGGTGAAATTTCCTGCGCATCTGTTCCTGCCCGTTCTACCGGTGCCATTGCTGGGCCCCTGGAGCAGAGCCTGGTCCATCCTCTGACACCTCCTTTTAGGTGTTTATTTAATGAGCCGTCTCCTCCCGAGGCTGCTCAGCCCCAGCTCCCTCAGCCTTCCCCGTCAGAGACGCTGCAGCCCCTCCATCAGCCCGGCAGCTCCGTGTGTGTGCTGTGCTGCGGGGAGCCCGGAACCGCACACAGCGCCCCAGGTGTGCCTCACAGGGCTGAGCAGAGGGGCCGCATCACCTCCCTGCCCTCGCCGACAGCACGAGGCCCAGAGCCGGGCGGGTTTGGAGGGAAAAGCGCCTTTGGAGTGAAGGTCCCTCAGGTGGGGCC
>VZTA01002195.1:0-34466 GCA_013398855.1 Mohoua ochrocephala | reverse complement strand
CCGCCCCGGGCCGCGCCTTGGCATCCCCGGGGCCCCCGCGGGACTGCGGGCGGGGGGCGCGGCGGGCCGGGGGCTTCGGGCCATTCCCTGTCTCCTTCTCCTCTTCCCCTCTTCCTCCTCGTTCTCCTCCTTCTCTTTCTCTCCTCTTCCTCTCCTTCTCCCATTCCTCCCCGTTCTCCTCATCCTCTCCTCCTCCTCCTCCTCCTGCCGTCTCCTCGGTGCGAGCGGGGCCCCGTGCCCGCCCAGGTGCAGCGCGGTGTCCCGAGGCTCCGATCCCGGCAGCGATCGGTGCACAGGGAGAAGCACTTTATTTCGAGTCGAGTCCTTTGCAGGATTAATGGAGGGGGGTTTAGGGCGTGTTGCTCTTTTTTCCGCTGGGCTTGTAACCCGGCCGGGCTGGGTGCGGGTTGTGGGTGCTGTTTGTTAGTCATGAGCCCTTGTTTTGTGTGTCCCTGTCAGCAGGGAGGTGACGTTTGAGAGGATTGGGAGACTGATCGCTCAGTGAAAGCCAGTGTTGTTGTGGTTTGATAACGTCCAGATGTGATTTCTGAGCTGAACAGTAACAAACGTCAGTCTGTGCCCTGCCTTACAATCGTTTTTTCTTATATTTTGAAAAGCAAAAAAATAGGTTACGTGAAATCACGCTCAGGAGTGGAGTTGTTACAGTAGCACTGAAAACACTACATTTTAGAAGAGGGAGTTTTATGCTGGCTAGTAATTGTAGATCTAATGTAGCAATTTAACTGTATAGTAAGTTGCAAAGTTTCTCATGTTTGTTATTTGTAGTTTAGTGTGTTACTGGAAAAAAGGGTTGCCCCGTCTGGTGGAGAGAAGAGCTGGAAGCTTGGATTTGTGAAATTGCGAGGAGGACATGTGGCTCTTCGGGTCAGAGCAAGGCAGATAAAGGAAGCCAAAGGTCACAGAAAGGATAGCTTGAGATGTTCCTGGGGCAGGACCTGCCTTCTGGTGCTGCACAGCAAACATAAATCAGGTGTCTGTTAGGGTTGGCAGTGCAGTGAGACCTGTTGTTTGCTCTTGATGGGAACTAGAATGAAATGCAGCTTCTTTGGTCTGTTTTAATCAGCAGCTTGGCAAAGCCCCCAAACACTTCATCACATTTCTCCCATCTCTGAGACTGTGGGCTGTTTCTTTCAAGAATTCACATAGAACGATATCTCTGAGGTGCATGTAACTGTCATTAGAACATGTGACAAAAAATGTAGAGCGTTTTCCTGAATGCTGTCAGTCTTTTGAAATGTGCTGTGCAAATTCAGTAGCACTGAACACGGGCTGATCCCAGGTCTCAGTGCCGCTGTTAGAGGAGACTCAGGTGATTTGAGTGAGGTTTGGATTTGGGGCTGTGTTGCTCTGCAAGTGCTGGTTCAGCTGGCAGGAGCTCAGCTCGCTGCCTGGAATCACAGTTTAAAATCATTCATTTGCCCACACCCGCCTATTTTTTTTGCCCATTTCTCTCTCATCTCTTTTATTTGTGTGTGGAGGAGTTTATCTCTTCAAAAGTTGAAATTACTACATTATTTCAGGATTTGAGCATGAACTGTTGGCCTGTGCTGTTTCTTGCCAACCAGCTCCCAGGACATTGTCTCTCTTCACATTTCTAACACTGCGAGGCTTGCTGAG
Source organism: Mohoua ochrocephala (assembly GCA_013398855.1). NCBI lineage: Eukaryota > Metazoa > Chordata > Aves > Passeriformes > Acanthizidae > Mohoua > Mohoua ochrocephala. The sequence goes on along the minus strand of VZTA01002195.1, from coordinate 32,828 downwards.
CTGGCTGCCTCTCCCCAGCTGCTGTGAGCACGTAAATAGCGAATGCTTTGTCTGGAACCTTGGTTTGCATCTTCAGTTGTGCCGAGCACTGAAAGTGCTGTGGGGGTGATGTCTGGGAGGCATCTCCTGATGCTGGGTTTGAGCTCTCAGTGGCTGGGGTGGCCAGTGAGTCACAGGAGGAGGCCTCAGTTCTCGTTTGGCTGGTGGTTGCTGCCACAGTGACAACAATGATCCTGCCACAGAACCTTTAATAACATCTCTCTTTATGCTCTTTTCTCAAGTAAAATCCTTAGCAGGGCCCTGCTGCAGGTGTGGTCAGGAGGGAGCCAGGCAGTGTTTGTGAAAAGCTCATCATAGCTTGACTGGCAGCAAAGCAAAGGAAAAACTAAAGGTTTCCTAACAGCCTTGTTTACCTGAAATTGAGTGGGCAGAGACACAGCAAAGATTCGGTTTCTTTTTTCATCTACATTGCTGTGTGTCACAGAGCTTTGTCTTCCAAGCAATGCTCTGTCAAAATATCGCTGAACCCTCTGTTTTCAGCCCAAGAAAGCTGTCCTTGTCTCTTCTGTTAAACTTGGAGGCTAGCTTTTAAAATAACGGATGGATTTTCAAATAGTCACTGAACAATGTACCTTTTGCTGGTTGCTCAAAGGGCTTCTGTTAGTAGGGGCTTTTCTCTCCTTATGGTGAAGTAAGAAGGGGTTGTAAAATTTCTGCTGGTGGGAAGTGTAAAAACAATGGAATCATTGCAGTTGCTGACTTGGCCAAAGCTGAGAAATTTATAACCTTTCAATTCCGCTGATGCAGAAATGCTTTGGGACAGTGCTTACAGCGGAGGGTCAAGACCACCTAGAGACCAGTAGGAAGCAGCTGCAAGTCTATGGTAAATGCACAGAGATGCAGCTTGGACAGCTGCTAGAGGAGCCCTGGTGATCTTATCACTGTCACCAGAGGATTGATTTTGTCACATTTCTAATGCAAAATATACAGGATATATTTTATAAGCAGGGAAAATACAGCACAAGTAACAGTTACTGAACATCTTGCTGTGGGTGTGTGCGTGAGTGAGGAAGAGTTGTTACGGATGCTTTTGATTTGGTGCTGAACTGGGGGTTCTCTCATTGCCTCTTGAATTTGAAAATTTTTTCCTAAAATGGCTGTATTTCACGTAGAAATGTTATTTGTCACAAACTTCTCTGTGATTCCTATTTGCTCTGTGGACACATGTTATTTTTCTTTTCCAGTGACTGTGAGCAACCCTGTGGAGAAAGGTACGTGTGATAATTTATTATTTGACATTCGACCCTTGTGTAAAAGGGTTCACAAATGTTCTGGGTGAAATATCAGAAGTATTTGCTGTCAGTTTTTTAAAGGTACATCCTCTCTCAGTGTTTCCTTCCTGTAATTGCACCCTCCTGAGGGCACACAGCATGCTGCACCTTCTGGGTGCATTGGGAAATGCCCTGTTTAGTCACAGGCTGGGCAGAACATGGAAGGGCTTTGATCCCTCTGACTCTTTCAGGAAAAGCTGTGTGTGTGTCTGTGCACATCCACACGCCTCTTCTGCCTTTCCCTTTCACAGTTCCAGAGCTGATCTTACAAGCCAAACAAAAATACTAGTTCCCATCTGCAGCCCACCTGGGTTTTTTCACTGTTCCATTTGATCTTTCAGTGAAAGCTATTTTTGATAAGCTTTTTCTCTCAGTTCTGGTGCCCACTAACAGATCTTGAGTCACAACACAGCAGGATTGCTCAATGACACTCTTTAAACTGGTGTGGTGGTGGAGGCAATGGCCGTGTTCTAAGAATAAGGAGTCAGTGGCTATTTTAACACTCTTCCCCTTCTTTTCTGGAGGTGCTTTGGATGCTTTTGGCTAATGCATCAGTGACTTTCTTCTTCTGAGGTTATGAAGGACAGAAGTAGGTGTAGTGTAAGTTGTTCCATGAAGAACAGTGCCAGCTGACATTTAACGATCCTCCAGATTGCTGCATCCAGTAAACTCTCTTTCCCCTACAGAGCAGTTGTAATGTTTGAAATTGCTACAGAGAAATTACAGGAAGCAGGATGTTAACGACTACTCAGCAGAAGAAAGTTAATAGCTGCCTTATCTATTAGTGCATCTTCAGGTCAGCTTCCTCTAACGTGCTGCTGTGCCGCTTGATCAACAAAATTAAACCTGTTGAAAGATTTATCTCCTTACATATTAACTAAAAATGGCTGAGCTCCACCTGCATGTAGTGTAAGGATAACACCTCAAACCAACTTGGAGCATGAGAATGACTTAGCTGTGATTCACAGCTCCTTCCCACAGTCCATCACATCCTTGTGAGATGTCTCCCATCATTTGCCATCTCATTAGAAAGTCTTACTGATGCGTTTGGCCTTTTTTACCAATTTTCACACAGGAAAAGAAGTGTTGTGACATAGTTAAGAAGTGGTCGGATTTTAGGTTTCTCTTTCCAAGTAGTTATGTTAATCTTATTTTCTAGCATTTGAAGCTTAAGTGAAATGGAGGAAATGAGATTGTTATTGCAATTAAATGATGTGTTTAAATAAAACTATTTTGTAACTGTAATACTTGTAACTTTGATAATGTCTTAATGAGTTGAGCGTTAAAGAAACGGCGGATAGTCTTTGGAGCTGAAGGACAGCTCCTTTGGCTCCCTGTCCTTGCAATGCCTGCTAATGCCAAAGGCTCTGGAATAAGGTTTGCCTGTTGAACTAAGACTGCTCTGACATGTGCTGGTTTCACGTGATAAGTTTGTGTCTGCTGGTTTACAATTCTTCCTCAGTAATCACAAGACCTATTTTGCTCAATTTGGGGGAAGTTTTCCTGATTTATTTTATTGTATCAACCGTGGAAAATGTAAAAGATGTTTAATAAGAGATCTGGGTTTTTTTGGTGATGTAAAGCTCACGTTATTTCTCTCTGCTCTCAGAAGAAGAACGTGGTTCAGGAGTGGGCAGTGCATACTCTGCTTCCAACTGCATTTAGTAGCAACTGAAGCCCAATACTGGGAGGTGCTGGAGTATTGCAAAATTAACCTCTGCACACTGCTCAGCACCAGCCAGTTCTGCTGGGCCTGTGCCTGGGACGTGGGGAAGAGACAGGAATCCTGTCATGCCCAGTGATACGGGGTTGTCACCTGCCCTGTGGGACAATTCTCTTACAGCTGCATCTTCCTCACCCAAGGAATGGGATCAGGTGGAGCAGAGGAGGCTCTGAGATTGGTCACCCCTGAGCTCTGGGATGCTGCTGACCCTGAGCCATAAGGTTTAGCTGGACTGCAGTAATGGGTGGCACTGGATGGACATCTGTCTTTTCCTTTCTTTTTTTTTTTTTTTTTTACATTGTCATGAAGAATTTGAATTATGCCCATGTGGATGAAACTTTTGCTTAAGAAGTCATTGCTCTGTTTCTGTTTTTTCTTTTCTTGTTTTGTTTTTAGTGGCCTATCTTGTAGTATTCCATATTCTCTTTGTGCTCTTTGTGTGGACATATTGGAAGTCTGTTTTCACTCTCCCAATACAACCAGGCAAAAAGGTAAGAGACCCAAAACCTTTCATTCCTTGCAAAACAAAAGCAGAGATGCTAAAGAGAACTCAAAAATCCTTCAGTCTAGTTGATCTGGAGAGGCGAGTCAGAGGCAAATGTGTTTTAATTCTTTTCTACCAAATATTTACTTTGTCATGTTGCCTGGATTGGTAGATTTAATTTTTTTAATTGCATTTTGTCTTACCGCTCTATGAAATACTAGTAAAACACTCTGTTTGAAGCAACAGAATGAGGTCAATATTTGTGTGGCACTCCAAATATACACTGCCTTGCTCTGATCCTGATTACAGGAATGTAAATTTATAAATAACAACTAATCCCAGTTTTAAAAATATAAAACTGTGGCTGGAGACAGGTTCTTGCTCACTAGAGAGGTGCTGAATGTGTTATAAAGGTGAGTAATGATATTCATCTAAGGCAGCAATAGGAGCAATTCTAGTAAAATGTTTTATGAGCCTTAATTTCACTTTTTCATTTCTTATTGATGTATCTCTCAGTATTCTGGCTCTCCAGCACTCGCTACCTCCCTTGGTCTTCTTAACAACCACATTTTCCCACCAGATTAATCTCAGGAGCAGGAGGTGAAAATGTTTCCAAACTCACCTGTATTTGAAATGCTCTCTCTGCTCCCCGTGGGTAACTGCTCCTCTCGTGGCCTCTGCTTGCAGTTCCACATGTCCTACGCTGACCAGGAGCGCTACGAGAACGAGGAGAGGCCCGAGGTGCAGAGGCAGATCCTCGCCGAGATCGCCAGGAAGCTGCCGGTGTACACGAGGACAGGGAATGGAGGTCAGCTCAGCACGGAGCGCGTGGCCCCAAATCCACCCACACACACTCCAGTAGCACAGGCTGGCACTCAGAGGATCCTGCTGACCAACAGCATTCCCAGTGCCACTGCGGGCACCCGCTAACTCCTGTGCTAAGGACTTGAATGCCTTTGCTCTCAAGGAAAACAAAAAAAAGCCTTGAACCCTCCCATGCAGTGCAGTGCCAGGCGCTGCCTTTGAGAAGCAAGATGTTACCCTTTGGATTTACAGTTCAAAAGCCCACATGTGCTGTCTGTATTTAGAAGGAGCAATAGAATGACCAAATCTGTCATAATTTTTACTTAAAATGGAGTCTGGCTTAGAGATGTGGGACATACTTCCATGACCAGTTTTCTGGACTGTGTTCAGATTAAATGCCTGCTGCACTCTCTTCACAGCTTAAAGAAATCTGTGTTCATACTGGAGGCTCTGACCTGCTCGTTTCTGTCACACAAGCCAAAGAATTTTGAAGTAGAGAACTGGAATAAATAGGGAATTATCTAAATGAAGTGTAGGTAGTCTGAGTAAATGTGGATGCAAGTGTACAGTTTTGGTTTGTCACTTTTGAGCTGGCTGTGTGGTTTGGAGTAGGTTTAGGTTAGATGTTAGGAAGGAATTGTTCCCTGTGTGGGTGGGGAGGCCCTGGCACAGGTTGCCCAGAGAAGCTGTGGCTGCCCCATCCCTGGAAGTGTCCAAGGCCAGGTTGGATGGGGCTTGGAGCAACTTGGGCTAGTGGAAGGTGGAACGAGATGGATTTTAGAGTCCCTGGCAACCCAAACCATTCCGTGATTCTATGATTTTATGCTTTCACTGATTGTTGCCCCATCTGCAAGTGTCCATCAGAATTATGAGTGTTGCTTACCTGGTTGTGACCTGGCAGCAAACACCAGCTGCAAACCCAGTCAGCTGCTGAAGCAATAGAGGAAAGAAAAAGAATAGTTAGGAAATGAGCACAATATCAACTAACACATTAAAAAAAGATCACTTTTCCATTATTTGGTGTTAATTTGTCTCTAATTCCAGGGATTCGGTTCTGTGACAGATGCCAGCTGATCAAACCTGATCGTTGTCACCATTGCTCTGTTTGTGCCATGTAAGTTATGGGTTGTCCTTCACCCAAGTGCAGTCACCACAAAGTTCTGTGAGTGGGCTGCTCCTTCACGTGTCTTTTTACACAAAAAGGTGCCCCAGGGTCTCTGTTCCAGCTGCAGCCAGCAGTGCTCTAGGGCAGGAATCATTTTCATGTCTCTTTATCTACACAAGAACCAAGGACATTAGTTGGTCTTCAAGCACTAAGAAATGTTCCAGCTTAAAATTATATCTGCCTTAAAAAGCTTAGAGACAGCATCATTTTGAGTTCTTATCATGTAGAAATCTCGCCAAAATTAAAGGTTTTGCTATTGATCTGCAGTTGGTAATGAAGTACCAATTAAAAATCTTCCATTTGTCTTTTTTATCCTTTTGCAGGTGCGTGCTAAAAATGGATCATCACTGTCCATGGTATGTCCTAGATACTGGTTTGTGGTTTTCTGAAAGGAAAGGCTACTTACATATATTTCTGTATGCCTCTCACATTTTAGGCCATCCATCTTTTTAGTTTGGGAAATTTATAAAATTATTGCACTTTGAAATTGCCTGAAATGATATTTTAACAAATCATTCATGTTTTCTCCATAACCCATGTGTAAAAATGCTATTATATTGATAAAATTTCAACCCCAACTGCTAATTCACTCATTAACTGTTAATCAAATTTGAAAGGAATTCCAGCTTAGCCTTTCCATTGGGCTCTCTGAGAGTTTCATCTGCACGTGGGGTGCTTTCAATAACAACATTTGCACATGGATTGTTTCTGAACTGATGCTGGTCAGAGACAGTCTGGGCAGAAATCTGCATGGATGAATTGAGCTTTACACTTTTCAGAATTGCTGCCACTAAATTTCTTAAACTCCTCCTTTTTTTTTTAAAAAAAAAAAAGGAAGATTTAAGAATTCAGAAACGACACAAACATTTCCCTACCTGAACCTCCCTGGTGGTCAAAATTGTAGAGGATTTTCCAAACCTGAGTTCTGACACAAACACCCACTATGGCTTTTTGTACATCCCCTTGTTCCTTTTTAGAGTTGTCCTGTGCATGGAGAATTCTAACCAAATGTGGGGCTAATTGGGCTGAATGCAATCAAGCAGGCAGTGGTGAGGTGGCTCCTGAGGTCTGCAAAGGAATAAAGTAGCACAGAACTCCCAGCTCCGATTCCCTTGGCAGGCAAGACCCAGACAGGAGGAACGAGCTCCCGCCTCTGCGACCCATTTACCTGTGGCACCAACCTTAAAACAATTCCAAAACTCTGAACTGTGCTGCTCCTCGGCCCACAGGAGGGGTTTGAGTGAGCAGCAGAGCCTTCAGCTCTGTTCCCTGTTGGCCACTAAGGGGAGCTGCTTATTGGCAAATTCGGTTGTGTGATCCAGGGGTTTAAAAGCCCCCCAAAACTGATCGTGCTCGTTGTGTTACAACCACTGTGTGCTGCACAAATCCTGATTTCAACTTTGCTTTTGTCCTCCAGGGTGAATAACTGCATTGGATTTTCTAACTACAAATTCTTTCTACTGTTCTTAGCCTATTCTTTGTTGTATTGCTTGTATATTGCTGCAACAGTCTTCAAGTATTTCATTAAGTATTGGACAGTAAGTCATGAAATCCGGTTCCTTTTTCATCTGCTGTGAGTCTCTCGTGGGGTTTAGTGACTCTCGGTGCTTTGCTGCTCTCAGGCAGTGGAGGGGGCTGCATTTTCCTGGGAGGCGTTTTCCCGGGCCCTTTGGGAGTCCACCTCCAGTTAGATGTCCAAAACGCACAAAGCAAGAAGCAAGTAGACGTCAGGAATTTCAGACTGCCGATTAGCTTCTGGCAGAGAGGTTATATCCCTTCCCTGTCCTTGTGTTTGCATGGGTGTCTCTTGCAATGCTTGGCATTGATGTGTAAGACCCTGGCATATTTACTGAAAAGAAAAAAAAAGGGGTCAAAAAAACCCTTGTTCATTTTCTAACCCTCCCAGGCCTCCTTTCTCAATTTAAAAACAGAGTGAACCAAAGGAGGCTTTTATGCAGTTACTGCTGATTGTTTGTATGCAAGCAAGGGCAGCTGACAGCTCCAGTAAGACACTGTCCCTTGGCCTCTAGTTTCTGTCCCCTCTGCTCAGTAACTCTGTATGTTTGTGTTTAAGTAACTTTGCTGTGCACTAATTTTTCCCCACACTCAACAAGGCACAGCCCTGAGCCCTGGAGGTCCCCAGAGCCTGCTTGTGTTGCTGCTGGGTACCTCTGGCACTTGGCTCTTGTGCTGTAGAGGGAAAGGAGCCTTTCTTCTGCTTGGAAGGTCCCACTTGGCTTTTAAAGTTTCCCCACCCCTCTGTGCTCAGTTCTGACACTCCCCGATAGCTGCAGAGATCAGGTTCTCTGAGCTTACCTTGAGCAAGGTGCAGAATTTTAGTGTATGCACAGGAAACTCAGCAGAGCTTAAACAGGGCTTCGAGAGCTCCTGCCTGCTTATTTCCCACGGGCACAGGGTGATCCTCCTGCCCACCTGGGCAGCTGTGGTGGGCTGGCTCTGAGCCATACAAAGAGTTAATAACACCCCCCACTCTTTGTGCTGTGGTACAGGAGGGGAAATGAACCACATTCATTTCTTTGTCTCTTTTCGCTTTTTTATAGTAAGGTTGACTTTTGTCTGTAAAAGTTTGAGAACTCCAAATAAGAGCTTTAGAAATTATCTTTCTTTAAGTACAAAGAATTTCCATCTTTAATTTGTTCCTATCACTTGTTCCGTGTTTCTTTCCAGGGTGAGCTGACCAATGGACGCTCCAAATTTCACATCCTTTTCCTTCTCTTTGTGGCAGTCATGTTCTTTGTAAGCCTCATGTTTCTGTTTGGCTACCACTGCTGGCTCGTCAGCAGGAACAGATCCACTCTAGGTAAGGCTCTCCTGTCTGTCTCCTTCTAGTAAGACACACCAAAGGTGCTGTAAGAAGAAAAAAAGAAGAGAAAAAAGGCATTTGTTCTATTTCTGTACGTTACTGCTGCTTTATGAGGGGAGGAAGATTTAAGATCTTGGTACAAGCTGCAGAAATTTGTCACTGCAAATGAGCTGCATTTATTAGCTGGTGTGATAAAAGCTTTGTTAGGGAAACCAGAGCCTTAGTGTAGAAGTCCAATTATAAAAATGTTATGCATATGTAAAACTACATTTGCTGTGAAATGAGCGCAGCTTTTCAGGAATAATGGTTTGTTATGCTCCTGTGCTGGGGTGCATCCCAGTCCACCTTAGTGAGCTTGGGGAACACCATGTCCGTCTTTACTGATAAAGGCAAAGAAGTTGTGACTGTCAAACCAACGAAATTATCATCTAAAATAATATCATTTTCTCAAGTAGTTTCTTTGCCTTCCCTCAGATAAATGTTCCCTTTCAAAGTTTTTTGGATAAAGTTTTGTAACAAAACAGACACTATCAAGTGTGAGCAAATATTCTGATTTTATCAAGTTATTTACTTCAAAAGTCATTTCATGGGGCACTGAAGCTCATCTATCCCAAAACATCAGACCTGTGCAGCAGCTGGGAAGGGAGATCAAATTGTTCCTAAGGCACTCGAGGGTCTCCTCCCTCTCTTTTCTTAATTTTATGCCTCACCACAACCCAGAGTTTATTTGCGTTTGTTTGTCCCTAATGCTTGTTCATCATAGCATTAATGAATGAGGTGATTTAAATCCACAGTGCCACTTCTGGAATATGCCTTGAAGACCAACCTACTTCATTCTGCACAGTTTTTTACCTAGAATTTTTTACCCTCTGAATTTCATCAAGTCTCACAGAGTGAAAGATCTTTTAACTCCATTCTCTTGGTGAAACAACCCATTGTGGGTTGGTTTGACCGTTCTCTAGGTTCAGTTGCACGACCCAACTCCTGCTTTTGGTTGGAAAGTCTTTACAGGCTTTGTAAAATGGGAAAATCTGTTGTGAAACTTTGCAGTGCTGTGTCTCTATAATCTGTTAAATCACGTTGTCTTTAGGTGGCTACAAGATGCACAAGGCTGTTTCAGAGTGTTTGGCATTGATTTTCATTTTTTTTTCACTGAAATTGCCTCTGTTTGCAGAGGCTTTCTCAGCTCCAGTGTTTCAAAATGGCCCAGATAAAAATGGATTCAATCTCGGCTTTGTGAAGAATCTCCAGCAAGTGTTTGGAGAAGAAAAAAAACTCTGGTTGCTGCCTATTGCCTCCAGGTAAGTAATAATCAAGTCAGCACTAAAAGCTGATATAATTACAGTTTTTCCCATTTTGTGTACAGGTTTAGGTCACAGGAAAGTGGGGTTTTTATGTGTCTTTCAGTAAGAGTGGGGCCATTTTCTATTCATTCAAACACAGAATTGTGATTTCTGCCCTGAAGAATCTGTGGAATAAATCGATAAAATTTATACCTATTAATCGGTCCTTTTTCATAAATGTTTTCCTTAGTTTCCCCCTCACTTCTAGCTGTCCACAAGTTAATTTTTCCAGGGCTTTTTTTCTGTATTCAAATGACTTGATCAAATTAGCACATTTACCTTCTGCTAAAAGTTACTTGATTCCAGGCCATAAGTTTCAACTTTTTTATTCCAGAGACCTTGAAGAAATTGAGAACCAAAATGAAAGATAAACATGGTACTTTTCAAAGCTTAAAGACAAAATTTTTAAGTAAACATGGGAAATAGTGGCAACAGAAAACTTTGTTTGCAGAAAAAATGTAGAGAAATTGTCATCTTTTAGAGTCACTTGCTGGTTTTGCAGTGTCCCTCTCTGCCGTTTTCCATGCAGCCAGGGGGATGGGCATTTCTTCCCAATGAGAGCCTTGAGTGAAGCTCGGAACCCTCTCCTGACGAATGAGGAGCAGTGGGAAGAGGATGGAATAGATGAAGAGCCTCAGGGTAAGGAAATTAGTTGTCCTGACCTACAGTGGCCAATAGATGAATTATAAGAGCTCATCAAATAAAAAAAAACTGTGTTGGTTAAGTCCCTGGGCAGCTCTGACTTGATTAATGAGCACAGACTAAAAATAAGCTCTACTTGGGAATTAATTCTTTTTCTTTTTTTTTAGCAGCTTTCTACTTGTAACTGAGAGGGTGTTTGAAGGGTTAGAGAAATTGAAATTGCCTCCAACTGAGAGTAGTTGCTGCATGCAGCACAGTTACTTGGGAGGTAAAGTGGTGCCTGTAAAAAGGAGAATATTTCGATTTTTTAAGTGTATTTATCCTCTGAGAGTGATGAAAACAGACATGCAAACACCGGAGTGCAGGGATACACTTAGGAAGCTACTTTCTACTTTGTCCAGCTTTATTACAAGAGTAAATTTACCTGCTCTCCCTGGTTGGTTCCAAACATTTTTGGTAGTTACAAGGTAACACAAATGAGTTTTACAAACAACAAAATTGGCTTTTAAAATAGCAAACTATGACATTCCTGTGAATTTTTAATGATGCTTAAAATAACCTCTTTAAGAATGAGTCAGAGCTTCTTCCAATTTTTACAAACTTTAAATTCTCTGAATAAATAATTAATTCTTCCATATGAAGACACTGACAGTGAGGTGTTTTTTGGCTAGATCAGACCCCAGATTATGGTCTGGAGCTTACATGAAGTCTTCCAATTTTTAGTGCTTAGGAAATAACTGACATTTCCAGGCAGTTGAACTGGGTCCTTTCAACTGAAATATTCAGATTCTCTCTTATACAACAGAAGTAAATCAGTAAAAATATGAAACCCAGAAAGACCTGAAATGTTCCATTAAAACTGCAAGACCTTTATTTGTCTTTGTGGCTTTAAAGCTTGTGACTGGTTATGAAATAAATAAAGCCAATAATAGAGTAATCTCAGTTTAAAAACAGCTGCTCAATTCTGTCTGACTAGTGGTTGTCTATTTTTGTTTGTAATGATCCTTAAAAACACAATCCCATGCTTAGTGAAAAGCATATTCTCAGTGAGAAAACCAGGTTTATTTACCCCTAAGTGCTTTGTTTTCCATTGCACAGGTTCTGGTGAAGCCTCATCCCTTGCCATAGAAAGGGAGACATAGCAGTGTGAAAACACAGTGGTGTAAAGCTGGATCAGAAAGGTCAGTGCTTCTTTCTCTGTTTGCCTCAAAACCACTGCTCTGCAGGGAGTGGGGAGGTGATGTTGGACAGGTCTGGGCTTTAGCTGAACAATAGTTCTCCAGCTTGCCCAGAAATCCCTTGTTCGAGGGACCCTAAAAGGCTCTCAGTGGCCCTGGGCTGGGTGCCGGCACAGGTAACATCAGAGCCACCAGCTCTGTGTGGAGGGGAGGACACAAACCCTGCAGCTCCTCTGGAAAACGTGGCAGGAACGACTCTTGCACTGACTTGTACAGTGACAAGAAGGGAATTCTGTGCAGGGATCCAGGGGAGGTGTGGGAAGGTGCAGGTGCAGTCTTAAACTGAAGCTGAGAGCAGCCAAGTTGCAGCTGGGAATACAAGGAAGTGCCTTGTAATGTCACATCAGCTGTCACTCTCTTCTCCAGGCTTTCTCTTCCCCTGGAAAAGGTGGATCCCACAACAGCTGACACCGGCTGGGGCAGGTGCTGCTTCCAGAACATTCCCTGCTCTACCACCTGTTCTGACTTGGAGAACAGGGGACATGCCCCACCCATCCTGCCACAGGAGCTGCAGGCAGTGAGGAGGACACAGTGTCCTGTTTTCCCAGGGGAATGTAACTGACCGAGATTCCAGGAGCATCCTCTGCTGTGCCACTTGCAGGAGGTGGAATTGTCAGGTGGAATTTGCCCCTCTCTGTTCCGTGGCAGTCAATAACCGTGGTGGGGCAGAGCTCTGCAGTCCCTGCCCGGCTCCCCTGGCAGACAGGGCACCTCCACACTGCTGTCAATGGGCTTCTGGCACGTTGTAGGAGCCCATTTTGTTCCACTAAGAAAAACCCCGGAGTGTTTTTCTGTCAGTAGTGAGAGCTGCATCCTGCAGGCCACCAGGCCAGGCAAACCCAGCATTTTCCTGTCGTTCTTCATGGCTTTAAAACGACTCCCAGAGCGCAGATCAGCCCTCGCTCGCTCATCACAGCAGTGCTATAGTTGCACATTTTTATTCTTTAAATTTCAGCTTCCCTCTCAGGAGCCAACATCCCTTCTCACGGCAAGGACTTCAGTTTTGAGGGGCAGAAAACAGATGGATCTTCAAGATGAGAAAACATCCTGAAGTATTGTCTGATGGGAATCTGCATTCTAGAGTGCTTCTCCAGGAATCCTGCTGTCCAGATGTCCCAAGGCTTTATAAGTTTAAGTTACAGAGTTAACAGAACAATTTTACAGAGTGATTCTGGCCAATCTTCTTTGGCCTGCTCTCTTTATTTTATAAATACTATATATTTTTTATTCAAAATAGGTTAAAATGTCGATGCGAGTGCATTTCCAAAGGCCTTTTCATTTTGTAAACATCAGGGACTCAAGTTCTTGAAATTCTTCCAAGCCATAATATTCTTGGGGATGGTTATTTATTTTGAGGCTGATTCTCCAACCTTCTCTGACAAGTGGCATTTTCTAATGTGTTTAAATTCTGAGTCGGTTCAGCTCAATGCGAGACAGACCCAGTTAAATCTGGCACTAAATTGGTAGTTGAATGTAAGAGTGCTGAAAGCAAAAGTGCTGAACGTGCACATGTACATGTGCAGCTGTGAACAAAAATATAATATTCACACTGCCAGTGTCAAGATTCAAGAATATTGTGGCCATAGATTTTTTTAAAACTTTTTTTAGGAGGGTGTTATTGTCTTAGAGTTTGGGTTATCGTGCTCTTTGCCCAATCCTACTTGCAGGTACCTAAAATGCAAAAGGGAACTTCAGACAGTCCAGTATGCATTAATTCCTAGGGCTAAAATACCCGCTCATTCCTGGATCAGTGTTTGATGGAGATTTGTGTGTTCATGGAGTCAGAAAGGAAGGTGTGAATTTGAAACGTGCACTGAAAGCATAGCTCCAGCTGTCGTGTTTGGAGTTTACACTCCACAGGAGTGGGTTGAACCCCAAAATGCTGAAGACACAGTTGATATATTGAATTTTTTCAGACTTCTTCCCAGCTCAGTGCACTGACTGGCTTCAGGGGTTTCTGCACTAAGAGGTGATCAGATTTGTTTCTGCGTTTTGCTGCGTTTACGGTCAAAGAGGTGTATCCCTGTTTTTGTTCTGGGGAATGGAACTTGAGACTTGGCTGGCCAGATTATGGACATTTTTCTAGACCTGAGTCCTTTTTTCTTTTTTAATCTGCATGATTCAGCCCAGTCCATCATTCTTGTTTGAATTAGGTGCATGCTAAAAGTATCGGTGTACTGCCTCTAAGATCATTTAGTACCATTTTCTATCCCATTTTTGTGTTTGTTTATCAGCCCACTGGTGTTGACGGTGACTACAGGAGCAGCTGTGCGTGTCAGGAGAAAGGACCTGATGAGTGAGTTTGGTGATAAAGGCTTTGCCTACGGACTAAACCCCTTTTTCCCCTGTTCCTCTGCTGCTGCTGCTGCCACGGGGAATCTGTTTGTGAGACGGGAGAGCCTTGCAGAGGTTCCTTCCCTCAGAGTAGGTGTTTAACTCCTGGTTGATCCGTGCCCTGTGGGCAGGAATTTTGTCTCTCGGCCTCTGCAGTTTGTGTGGAGCAGGCAGCGCTGACCTCTCTGCAATGTCTCACTGCTGAATTTGGTTGTGAGGGACCAAGGTGGGCTGGCCCAGGCTCGTGTGGGTTTGTGTCTCTCCTCAGGGTGGCCCTGAACACTGAAAATGTTCCTGCTTCAGCCACCTGAGCCCCATCTGTTGAGTGGCTCTGTCACCAAACGACTGCTGAGTGCTGGAAGTGTTTTTCCTGTCAATCTAAAGCTGCATTTCTAATGTAAATCTGGTGTTGGACCTTGTGCTGTGTGTGATGAAAGGTGGCAGCTGAATTAATCACCTCATTCCTGGCAAAATGTGCTCCGGAGGGGGAGCTTGAGAGGATGATGGCAGCTAAACATGACGGGAATTTAGCACCTACAGAAGTGCTATTTGTGCCTTTAAAAACTTTAAATTCCTTGTATAGAAAACCAGGAAGATGATTTGGTGACTTTCTGTTTCATTCTGTCAGCTGAAGTGTATTTTTCCACAGCTGTGTGGATTTACAGAGTTTTCTGAGCAGGTTCTTGTGCCCTTCCTGGGTTTGGTTCTGGTTACAGCCCTGCCATGCTTTGAGTTGTTTCTGTGCCAGGCAGCAGCAGCAGGAGCTGCCCACGAGCTGTGCAGGAGCTCCCCTGCCTGCTCCTGCTGCTGCACTGCTCATTAGGGAGTACAGAAAATCAGGTTTTGTCTTCTGATCCTAAGCCAGATATCTTTATGATAGCACAGGTACCCAGCTCAGATTGAGAAACGGTTTTAAATGTTTCCAAGTAACTTTTATGCAGTCACTTCTCTTGTAATTAGTTATGGTCAACTCTTTCCTTTCCTTCAAAGCAGCTCAGCCTCCCGTGGTTGTAACAAACTCTTGTCCAGGCAGAAACAATGCAAAGTTTGTCACTTCAGAGCCACTTCTCATCAATATCCACACATCAGGTGTTGGAAAGCTTTGTGAAATGTGAAACAAACCCAAAAGTTGTGTAAAATGAGGCAGAACAAAATGGGAAGAGCTCACTTGTCTGAGTGAGCAGCTCCATTTTGTTCCCTTCTGCTCACATAAGGTGATACCTTTATGTTACTCTGGCCTTTGTCCTGTTTATGCTGAGCAAATGCACTGGAAAACAGAAGTTCCTCAGGCTGCTGTGGTCACTGCTGCAGGTGACAAAAGAGAGAATATTCAGCCCAGTGTGTGCTGGGTTTTTTTAACCTGCAAATGGCTCTTTCAGGTGTACAACCCACTGCAGCACCTCCTTTGTTCTCCATGCCCTGATCCTCATCCAGAGGCTCTCCACCATCATCACTGACTGTAAGGGCTGTAGCATCAAACCTCTCCCTTACCTGCCCTGCCTGCACCCTCCATCCCAGCATTCCAGGAGTGGGATTCATCCCATCAACACTGAGGATACTGGGAGCTGGCCGGTGATTCCAGTTCATCCTGTGTGTATCTCACGCTGCCTGTGCCGGTGTCCCAGCATTCCAGGTACGCTCTGAGCCCGCCGTGTGGCAGGAGCAGCCGGAGTGTTCCCACTGGGATTGCCACCACGTGGTGTTCACTGTCAGTCTCGGGGTGTGTGCTGTGAATGCAGTTACAAAGAACCTGGAGAATTGTTAAGGTTTGAGTCTCAGTTCTGATGCTGATGTCAGTTGTGTGACTGTAGTGGCTGTTGAAGGTGTTGAGCTCCAGCCTGGAGCAGTGTGGAGGCAGCAAGGGAACTGTCTCGACCCCATCCAGGGGCTGTTTTCTTTGCCTAGCATTGGATCTACACCACAGCTTTCTCAGCTAGGAGCAACTTTCCCAAGTGATGGCACCACTGGAAAGGAGGGAACACTTTTGTTGGACTTTACTGTGATGCCTCCAGTGTTATCCCTCTGCTCCTGCATTCATCCTCTGAAATAACTGACCACTAACAGCCACCCCCTCACCTCTCCCCCTTCTCTCCCATTTACGTTCAGGTACAAAAACCCAGACAGAGCATCGTATTGATGTTTCTCTGTGTGGAATTGTCCTAAGTCCAGTCCTGGGCCAGCGAGTCCTGCCCAAGGAACCAGGACTTGTGCAACCCTCACTGCACTGCCAGGTTTCTCTTGCCGAGTTGGAACAGTTTTTGGAGTAGGATGATCTTGTTTTCCTTTAGGCAGGGAGCAGTACTGTATGTTTGAGGAGGCTGTACCCAGTGTGTGTGGGGTGCAGTCACTGGTGAGAATCTTCCAAATCGCACTATGCAATGAATGTTTGCTTCCTGGGACAAACAGGAATGGGATTCAGCAAAATCCACGCCAGCTGCAGCTCTATAGTTCTATATGCTGGTCTGGACTGAAAGCACAACTTGATGCATAAAGTCTGTAATATGATATGAATGTAAAATGTCAAGGGGAAGAAATAAAAAAATTACTATTTCTTCCCTGAATTTAGCTATGAAGAGTGGTGTGCTGAGCTGTTTTCAGGGCCCCTGCGTCCTGCAGAGCAGAGTGACTGTGTGCTGAGCAGTTGCTCTGTACAGAGTTGGTGCACTCGTGGAAGGGTTTAATTAGCAGGTGAAGGAGGCACTGCTAACCTTGTTTATTAAGCCAGAATTAATTAACTCAAAAGGGTCATGTTTTCATTTCAGTGACTCCTGTGGTACGGATTTTTGAAATGGATCCATAGTACTTGAAAATACCTCAATTTTATTGATATTTTTCCAATTTTATCAGCTTCTGCTTTGTTACAGAACACTTGCAAACCTAAGCTCGTTCTGAACAGATCAGTGAAGGCATGTGCATGGCAGAGGGGCTGTTTTCATTCCCAGCCTGGTCTCTCAGACCCTGCACTGGCTCTGCCATGGGCTCTTCCTGCCTAGTGCTGCATTCCCTGCCCTGGTCACAAACACTGAGCTCACACCCACTGCTGCAGGGTTTTAGTCTCTTGTCCTTTTTCCATCCCACTTTGAGTCTTCCCTCTTCCTCCTGAACATAGGGTTAAATATTTTCAGCTTTGATCTGCTTGTGCTGGTTTTTTGGATACTGTGAAGGTGAGTAGGTGTCATTTTATGCAGTTGTGCCACGTATTTTATTTGTAATTAATCTCGCTGTTTGTCAGGTATTGGTTTGTGGTTCCCATCATCAGGTCCAGCTGGCTTTGCTTAGAGCGGGATCCCACTTCCTGCATTTTCTCTTTCCTAAAAGCCTCATTTCTTCATTCTTCAGCTTCCGTTTGGGATGTAAACCGTGTGAAATAAAATGTAAGTTTACATTTCAAATACAAGCCTGTAAGTTGCTCATGCCTGCATGCTCCTTAAAATACTCTTCTTTTTCTGTACGAGGTTTTAAGATTTATAGCAGCATTTGTAAAACTTTAGTGGCTAACAGCCACTGTTAAAAAAAAAAAAAAGAAGTTGTGTTAAGGAGAGGGGAAAAAATCCACAACCAAAAAATAAATCCAACAAAAAGGACAAAGGGATCATCTCTGCTTCTTATTCCAGCTGTGCTTGAAAAGAAATGCCTGCTTGTATCCAGTGCTGGTGTCAACCAGCCCATGGAACACGCAGGTATCTGACCTGAAGGCTTCCCTGCTGTTTCAGTACTTCCTGAAGCACTTCCTTGAGTTAAATCTTGGACTAAATCCCATGGGAAGCCTGGGACCCAACAAAATTGGCCTCCCCCTCTCCTTTCTAACCTGGGGAAGGTGTGTGCTGCCCCATCTCGGCACTTCCCTCTGTAAGAGAAACAGAAACCCAATGGATTCTTGAAAGTGTTGGTGTATTATTTACCCCCCCCCTCCCCCCCACCTTTTTCTGGAGGATCCGGGAGCCTCCAGGATGTGTCCCAGAGAGAACTCCCTCAGCATCTGGAATGCTGCTGATGCAATGAACTGCTGGGCTGGTGCAGGTGACCTTCCCTGGGAGGGAGGAGAGGGACAAGGCTGTGACTAAGAGCTGCTGTGAGGAGGTGGAACCTGTCGTTCCACTGTTCTGATTTAACTCCATCCTTCTTTGGAATTAACTACACCATGGAGGAGCTTCCTGCTGTAGTCACTGCCTGACTAAACGGAGCTGCTCCAGCGTGATTCCAAATCCATTGTTGGAGCAGGGAGCCTTGGGTTAGGAACATAGGAAGTAGAAAAGGTCTTGTTATTTTATGAATTTATAATCTGCCCGCTCAGATGGCTGGTCCTCATCTGAAAATGCTGTTTGTGGTGCAAATGGGTCCCTCAAAGATAGAACTGACCTAAATCTCAGGATCAGAGAATGGCAGAGCTGTGGTGCTGTCAATGTCAGCAGGAGGGTTTTACTTCCTCCCAGAAAAGCCAGGGGGTTTCACGTGCTGGAGCTTTTCCTGGCAGGAAAATGGGGCTGGAGCAGAACACCCACTGCAGGGGCTGCTGTGGGTCAGAGGGCTCCCTTCGGGAGGGGTGCTCCCATTGCATCCCAATGGAGCCGGCAGAATTGGGAAACAGCAGCAATCCCACTGCAGGGGTTTGTAACTGCATCCAGCTGCTTTTTAGGAACCCAGTATGGCCTGGGGCTGCCAGTTGTTCCAGCCAGCACCGCTCTGAGCAGCCACTCAGCTGGGTGGCTCAACACACATCCCTCCCACCCTGCCCCTCCCCCAGTTCAATGAGAAGTATTTATTTTCCAAGGAATGTCACACAGGGATTGCTGCCCACCTTTGGGGTGTTGCATTCAGGAGTTTAATGCTGCTGCTGCTGGCATTGAGATTTTTGATATCAAATGGGTTTTTACAAAAGCTTTGGATACTCGTTTTTACTGTCGGACCAATGTTCTGACTATGCTGATGCTCTGTGGAGTTTCACTGGCATTTTCCAAGTGTTTGTACAGTTTCTACAGCTGAATATCCTGTATGTTCTGCTTTGTTGTTTTTTATCATGGTTTATACTGTACTGCAGGCAAGGACTGCATTAAAACCATTTTTGGCTAATTCATTAGACTTGTGAATGGTTATTTCCTATGCTCACGCTAAACATTCCCTCTCTGGAAGTGTTACACAGCTTTAATTCTTTGGAATTACTGCTTGGAACAGGGAAGGTTCTTCACCTGTGACAAAAAGATTCACTAAATGCTGGCCCTGGTGGGGGCAGCCCAGACCTCGGCACTCCACTCACCTGATGAGAGGTAAGGACACTACTTGAAACAACATTCCCTGATTCTGCAATTGTAGAATACGGATGTATTTTAAAATAATACTGGTCTAGATTGTATTTATGGATTTCCCCAAAGTTACAGTGAGGTGAGGTACTAGCCAGCTGAAGGGCTGGATATGGTGTACTTGGTGCCAGGGGATTTAAAGCCAAAGCAGGAAAGGATTTGGCTGCAGATGGATGTTTAATGTGACCCATACAAGGAGTGCTCTGAGGCTTTGGAAATGCTGCTGAGCCCTGAGGGCCACGCTTGTCTTCTGGCCCTGGTGCTCTGTGAAGAGGACTAGAAATCAAGTTCCAGCTTTTTGCTGCAGTTTTCCTCTCATTAAGAGTTGGTGAGACTGATCCAGCCACAAGTTTTGTCTCTTAGAACTCCCGAGTTCTGTATGTGTAGAATTTCCACAGGCAGTGCTGCTCCCACCCCCAATTCCCACCCAGTTTGCTGCAATAGGAATCTTCTTGATTCGAGACCCTTGAGCAAGACAACCAGGGGCGTTTCACTATTTGAGAATAATGTTTGCAGAGCAAAATTCCAAGAGTTGTGTCACTGGTTCTTGGCCACCAGCCAAAGACCAAAAATCCCCTGGTGGCTGCTCAGGAGGACACTGAGATCCAAGTGCACCCCTAGTTTTGGGAGTGGCTGTAGCTGGAGTGATGCCAAGTGACCCTAGAAATGAAGGACGCTCCCTTGGGGTTTAGTTGGGTTTATTTTGCTCTTGCAGGCGGCCACGGACAGGCTGGAGAAGAATAAATAAGTTAAAGCAGAGTGTGGCAATTATAGAGCCCCAACATGGAGATGCTTGACCGTGTAACCAGGGTGCTTTGTCACTGTACCTGATCCCTGTTCAGGCCAGCACTAACCTAAGTTAGTTGGCCAAAAAGGTTTTTAAACATGCCCTCGACCAACTCAACAGTAATAAAATGTAGAAAAAACCTCTTGTAATGCCATAGAGTCATATCCAGTTGTTCCAAGAGTGTCAGTCTGTCCCAAAATACTTCTGTCCAAAGTGTGTTGGTGCAACAGGATGCACTTCTGTAGTTAAAATGGTGATTTCTGGGAATTCCTGGATGATGGATTTGGCACCTTTGAAGAGACAGCAAAGGCAATAATGACTACAGTGCTTCAGCCCGTGTCAAATGGTGATCAGCAGCATTCCCAAGGTAAGTCAGGCTCTGTGCTTCTGTCTCCACTTCCTGTTCCTGCCTTAGCTAACCATCTCTGAGGAAAACTGCCTGACTTTAGGGGATTGGTTTTTTGGGGTTTCCTTCTTTGGATTTTCCTTTCCCATACAGACATACTCCCAATCAAAGTGGTTACAGGCTGAACAACTTTGTTCAGTGGTGAACTCTGCAGTTCAGCTGAGTTTTTTGATAGCGATTTCTGCCGTGGCCAATTTCTAATACAACACACAAGATGCTCTTTCCTCCTCCGGAGAAGCAGATGTTCCTCATTTAGATCCCCTTTTACCTTTAACTGGCAGCCAGGCCATTTCTGTAGCTCCATTCAGCTCCCACTCCCGGTGTTGTTCTGGTGCTGGACCAACCCCCACATTCCATGGTCCAGAACAGCAGCTGGCCTGGCATTGCTCTGTGAGCCATGGACCCGGCATTGCTGCAAACTCCTGCTTTTAGGAATTCTCTCCCATTTCCAGTTGTGCCATTCAGTCCCCTCCTCACTGCTCACACCAAACACGGAGCTGTTTGCTCAGTTTTACAACTCAGCCAACAAACCCCCAGACCTGCTCTGAGCAAAGGCACAGCTCTGCCCTGCCTGTCCCATGTGTGACTGATGGCACTGTCCCCACCAGACACAGCTGTGCTCTCTCCCGTGCCCCTCACACACTCACCATGAGGTGTGGAGAAGAGGCTGAGCAGGATGATGACGCTGGGCTGGACCCCGTGTTCCACGAGCACTTTGACAGCCTCGATGACCGTGTTCCCAGTACCTGAGAGGGCAAAGAGGGAGAGGGATTAGGGGTTTTGCCCCTGGTTGATGAATTGTCCTAAGCTGTCCAGGAATACCTGTGGTACCATTGGTGTGACTGAATGGTCATTCTGTCCTTTCCCACTGGAAAGGCATCACCTCTGCATGTACTCCCTGTAGAAAATGTTGGTCTCCTAATGGCAGAACTTGGACTGGAAAAGTAACCTCATCCCAATGAACTCCTTATAATATTAATCTAGAAATGTCTCAGAATAGAATAAGAAAAACTCTGTTTGAGTCTTTTCCCATGGAAAAATTAATATAATTAAATTTATATCCAGTCTTAATCTCAGCCTTTCTCCCAAACGCAGCCATGCCCAAATGATTTGCTCTGCATTCACGCTGGTGCAGCTGAGTAATGTGTGTCCTGGCACAGCCCGATAAATTCCCTCCTCCGTCACCTGTGTCCTGGCACAGCCCGATAAATTCCCTCCTCTGTCACCTAAACCAAGCAGAAAACCCAATCAAAGCCCCTGAAAGGTGGAAATTTTCCCTTCAGTGCGGGCACTCGGCGTTCAGAGGAGCCGGGCTGTCCGCGCTGGTGGCAGACACTCACTCAGGATCGGGTACATGAGCAGCACTTTCCTCCTGTAGATGTCCGGGGGGAACTTGGCGTAGTACACTTTGGCTCGCTGGGTCTCCTCGTCGCTCTGGATCAGGATTTTCCCGATGCGGATGGATCTGCAGCAGTCCCGCAGGCCTTGTTCCATCGCCTCCCCTCCAAGGAGCAGCACAAACACAGCAGCACACGGTGACACACCGAGAAAGGGCTCAGGGGCGAGGGGCTGCGCTGCAAGGGACGGTCCCAAAGGGACGGTCCCACCCCCCGCGCTGGTGAGCAGCTCTGAGCATTTAAACACTTGAAGCTCTCTCCCTTTTTCCTCTGTTCACAGCACACCGAGCCCCTGGGTTTGGTGTTCCCAGGCAGCTGTGCTGAGCTCTCACAGGAGAGAGCTGGGAACGTCAGAAGGGGCGGGTGGGGTTTGGGGACATCCCGGCTCAGAGTGCGGGGCGGAGTGTGGGGCCTCTGCATTGGACACCACAGATCCAAAGGTTTGCCCAGCCCTGGACAGTAGCAGGGACTCTGCCCCCACGGAGCAGGGCTGGGGTGGGGCCCTGGCTCTGGCACAAGTGGGAAACAGGGGAGGGCACTTGGCCCCTCACAGGGAACAGCTGCCAGGGAAGAGGCCCCAGGAAATCTGTTCCAGCCATTTGTCTCCTAAAAGGTTAATGAAAGACATTCCTGGACGTTCTGTTATCGAGGATACCTAAGAAAGAATAACAACTGGCAGGTTTGGGTAAACCTGCTGTTGCACATTTTCGAAAGGAATTTGCTTACAGGTTTCCAAAGCATTTAATGTGTGCTCCTTCAGCAGCCAGCACCACCTACCACTTCTCATGATGCTGACCCCGCAGTTTCCCTTTTCGAATCGGACTCCTTCATACTTGTGTCCTGAGGAAAGAAACCAGGGCTCAGTGGCAGTGGCAGCTCCCTTCTGCTCTCTCTGAATGGAGAGGAGATGGTCCTGGATCTGTCACTGACTGATGGGAACAGATGTGACACCAGTGCTCAAGAGGTCAAGCGGCTGCTGTTTAATGCAGAAAGGAGCCCAGGTAAGGGATGGTGCCTCCTGGGTGGCTGCCTGAACTCTGGTTTCACAGTTGAGGGTTTTCAGTCCATCTTTTCTCTAAGTAAAGACACACCAATGCTTTACTGCAGAGTGGGAATGTCACCCTGCAGAAATGCAAGTGGAGTTCTCAGGGGAGCAGGACTCAGCTGGTGCACGTCTCACAAGGTCACACCACGGAGCTGAGCAGGTCCCCCTGACCTGCTGATGCACTCAGCAGCTGCCTCTGAGTACTGCACACAACCTTACAGATCTTCACAGCTGATAGGAGGAACCACAACTCCTCCACCGGTTTTCTTTAGTGCCAACACAGCCACTTTTCATTTCCTGCTCATCCTCACTCCCAGCTGGCCACAGCTGCAGCGCCAGATTTAGGCTGGCAAGGCAAAACTGCTTGTGCCAAGTACTTTTTCCTTAAGGGGCAGGTGAAATGTCATCAGTTTTAATGCAAGGCTGTGGTGTGGGCAGGTGAACTGATCTTGCACATACACTGGTAACATTTTCATCGTGGTTTTGCAAGACCAATTTAATCCTTAGTGAAATGACAATGTTGACTGTTTTGCTCAGTTGTGTTGTTATGAACCTTGTAGCTTTTTAAACCAGCGGAGACCCTCACTCTGTGCTCTGCCCTGCTCAGGGCTCCCCAGGGAGGTGCTTGTGGCACCAAGTCTGACAGAGTTCAAGGACCATCTGGATGTTGCTGGGTTCAGTTTTAGGCAGTCCCTGTGAGGAGCAGGGAGCTGGACTCAGTGATCCTCTGAGTCCCTTCCACCTCAAGATACTGTAACTCCTGTAATGATTCTGTTATTTTTATGTCAGTTCCACTTCCAGTCCTACCCAGGCCAGGAGTGATTTCCCACGTACCTGTTGGAGTGGTCACGGTACATTCTGTGTAGGGCAGCTGATTCAGTCCCTCTTCAACCACGAGTCTGATCTGTGGAAACAAAGCGATGAGTCAGCTTAAAGGGATTGTTATCTTCGGAGATAAGGCACTACATGGCAGTAGCAGTTACAAGGCCTGGGTGAGCCCAAAGGGTCTAAAAGAGTCTGTTTAATAGCAGTTAGGGACTGAGTTTAGAGACCTTTTGGGGATGAAGCCTATGTTTTGGCCACAAATCAAACAAAGGCTTTGCAGAACAAAACTGGGAGAAGAGGGGGGTTCATAAGCAATCAGAAAACTGACTTTATTTACGTCTGGCGGGCAGAGGCATCACAGACGAATTTTTCTCAACAGATGAGTGAGGCACCACTGCAACTTCATTTGCTGACAGGAAATAGTGGTGAGGGAAAGGGAAAGTTCCCCCCTCAGTTCCCCATCAGCCAGGCTCTATTTTCACATCCCTGTTTCTAGGATTAAGCTGCAGCTGGGCTGCCAGAACAGCCCCAGAAGCTGCAGCAATGCAAACACACCACCAGTGCCCAAAGACAAGTCAGCAGCTCCAGGAATCTCTTTATCACCTTCATCTCCCAGCACCTGCCAGCTCTGCTTTCCCTGGGCCGCTCTGCCAATCCCTGCGCTTTTGGATGGCCCAGCTGGAGGCACAGCTTGTGAGCCCCCCACCCCTCCAGCCTCCAGTGGGCACAATCCCCCAGCCCTCCCCTGGTGCTGCCCTGCAAAGAACAAAATCCATCCATCTGCACCCAGAATGATTGTCCTGAAGGATGCTCTGGGTATTAAAGATGTGAAAATTCTCTGTTCGTGAGCCAAAGATTCACAGGCCAGAACTGCTCAAGGAAAGCTACTGCCAAGCAAGAGCTTAAACCCAAAAAATCACTGATTATTCAAAATTCACCGTGGCATGGCAGCAGTGAGACAATGCTCCTGGGATGGAGCAGGTGTACTGCTCACCTCGGGCAGTTCTTACTCCAGAAACAGGGCAGCCTGGAAGGTTTTTCCTGCCCTTCCATTCTGCCCCAGTTCCTGGCATGCAGGCAGCCTCGGCTAGAAATGGTTCCTTACATTTATAATCTCTCTTTGGAGATATTTTTAGTCATTTTAGTACAACTTTTTCTTCCTAGAGTTGGGTTCGTGGCAGTCATACTCAGAGGCTGTGGTCAGTTTCTGGGACATTTGTACCCAATTCTATTTTATTTTTTTGGAATTAATTCACCAAAAAAAGCCAATCTCTTTGTCAGGTTTGGAAGAAAAGCTTTTTTTCATCCTGCTGTAGGGCTGACAGGGTTAGAATTGCTCCACATAATCTGCCAAAAGTTTAGAGTAATCCAGTGAAGGTTTTATGGTCAAATAATCTCTGTGATCTCCCTACACTTATCAGCGTTTTACACAGAGGCTGGAAGGATTCTTTGTAAACTTGGGAGTGTTGATAAAACATTTATTTTTGCACTGTGCTTTCTGCCACCTCCACACTCAGGGATTAATTTCCTCCTCTTTTCTCTCGTGCCCCAAGAACCAGCTGCTCCTCTCCCAGAGAGGTGGTTGCCATTGCTTAGAAGATAAAAACTGGTATCATTACAGCCCCACATGAAACAGGAAGTAAAGCTTTGGTCCTAAGGTAGAAGGGTCTGAGCAGAAAATCCTCTAACCCGTTTTGTGTGGCTTTTCTTGGAAGCTCAAGGGGAGGCAGAACATCCTCTGTATCTGTACAGCTCTTTGCAGCTCAGCATTTCAAACCACTTTGGAATGCTCACCCCCTGAAAGAGGCAGGTGGTGAGAAGGGTCAAGTGACCTGGTCAGTGTTACACAGGGAGCTGCTGCTAGGGCTGAGAAATTCATTCATGGCTCCACCTCAGGCCTTCAGTCACCCCCCAAAATGTGCTTCTGCTGCAAAGCACCAGCACCTGAGAGCTGAGGAGACACCAGTTCAGTGCCTCCACAGTGTGTGGGTGCTGGGATCAGGGGGAGCCTCCTGCCCCGAGAGGAGCTCTGTGCCCTTCCCACCACCTGCCCCGAGTTCCAGCTGTCCCCAGTTCCACCACCACCAGCCGTAAGCACTGATGGTTTCCCATGCCAGGGGCTGCTTCCCTCAGCTGCTTCTCCTCCTTCACAAACACCACACAGGTTTGTCTTCATCCTTCATCCTCGTGACTTTAACCTCCCTTCTTTCAGCTTCAGGATCACAGCCCTGGCAGTGGCTTTCAGACACTCCCTGCCAACCTCCACCACCCGTTAACTCCTTTTTCTCACAAGGACCTTCGAACATTTCCTTTGTGCCATCCCCTTACGTGTGAAACAAACTGCCAGAAGAAAAAACTGTACCACCAGAAATCCAACACCTTTAAAATCCCTCCTTAAGATCTCTCCCTCTGGTGACCTTAGGAGACACTGCCTCTAACAGCTGCCGAGGTAGGAGCAAGCTTAACTTCATTCTCATTCTCTCACTGCAACAAGGTGTAT
Source organism: Mohoua ochrocephala (assembly GCA_013398855.1). Lineage (NCBI taxonomy): Eukaryota > Metazoa > Chordata > Aves > Passeriformes > Acanthizidae > Mohoua > Mohoua ochrocephala. The sequence goes on along the minus strand of VZTA01002195.1, from coordinate 6,683 downwards.
TTTCTTCCCCTATAATCCCCCACTTTTCTTCAAGTATTGCCTCTTGCCATCAAACTCTGTTTGCTCACTGGGTGGAAAACATGGCAAGTCATAACTGTTTGCACCTTGCCAAGTTTAGTAGAGACCACGTCCCACATGAAATTATAACTGTTCTTTGTCACACCCAGGAAAAATATTCAGAAAATGAGAGTCCTACATATTCTTTTGTGCAAAATTCCTCCTACAAAATGGAAAACAGAGCAGCAGGTTCTGTGGCAAAGAGCTGCAGGACCAGCATTCAGAGGCTCTCTAGCTGTGCTGGCCAGCCCACAGAGGACACTGGTGCAAGGGCCTGAACTAATGCCTGGATCTGCAGTTTCCACCAATGAGAGGGGGGAAAAAAAAAATCAGTGTTTGCCTCAGAACAGGGCTGGACACCCAAGAAAGGTGAGAAGGTACATAGGAAAAAGGTCCTCCACACTCATTATTGACAACAAGGTACTGGAATGCAGGAAACATCCTCAAGAAGGGGAAAGCAGGGGTAAAGTGGAAAGCCATGAAGATAAGCACTGCAGTCACAATCTTAGGCTGTGGTCCTATCTAAACCTGAGCAAGCCTGGATCAGGCCTGGATTAAGATTGGGCTCATCATAGGAAACCTGCCTGCTGTGGCTGTAATTGTGAATGGTCTCTGGACTCTGCTGGAAAGGGAAAAAACACTTCCCTCTGTTAATGAGAGTGAATTTGCAAAAAGCAAACACCCTTGTGGACACAAGTGAGAGTGTGTGTGTGTGTGTGTGTGTGTGTGTGTGTGTGTGTGGTAGCAAGTGCTGGGGTTTTCTTTAAGCTTGTAATTTAAATGAGATAAAGGCTGCACTCCCTACAGTCTCTGTTCTGACTTACTACAACATGTGAAAACTTCAAACTGCTTTGTGCCTGCCAGTAACTACCATATGGCTAAAGACAAATTCTCCATGTGGATGCCCCCAGAGCTACTAATCTAATACACAACAAGTGTCAGGAGGCACTTCTGCACGCAAGCAATTGTTAACATCCAGGCTGTAAGAAATTGTACTGCTCTGTTCACAAGATCAAAAGTGCTGTCTCAAAATAAAACTCAATTATCTGCAGCCTCTGTGCATCTGTTTTTGAACAGAATTCTCTCATTACTACAGGTGTCTGTCCTCAAGTAGCTGTGTCTGGTAATAAGATGGTTTCTGGAACCCGTTGAGATGAAACAGTGAACAGAAGTCGCTATACAGAAAGTTGCTGTCATAGCAATTTCCCTTGGGTAGAAAAGTTGCTCTCACACCACCATTCTTCTGTTCTGAAAGACCCATTTTATGGAAGAGCTGCAAAGTACAATATCAAGAAGAAGAAATTCTCCACCTACCAGACGATCAGCAGAAAATACGAAGTCTCCTCTACTGGATTTCCTGAAAAAGGTAATAATTTACATTTTAAGTTGGGGAATAACTTTAAGAACATTGCTTAAATACAATATTAAACACTGTATTCTTAGGCAGTTCAGACAAAAGTCTCCTATCATATACTGAATTTATCCCGGAGGTTCTGCATCATGGATTTCCTGGTTGGTGGCAGAGACTGGGATGCAGTCACCCAGCACTGGGGTTTGGCTCTTGCTGCTGGCAGCGTTGTTGCTCTGCACCAGTAGCAATTAAACACAAAAGGAGGATGTTCTGCAGGTTTCCCATGGGACTGCTGTTCCAGCTCGGTTCCAAAACACCTCCTAAGCTCAGATATTCCTGTATTCCCTGCAGCTCTGAGCAAGGGAGCTTTGCTTGCCTGTCCTGCAGTCAGTCAGAAACCGCGGGACAATGATAGTGCAGATCCTCAACCGCAGGGCTGACAACACACCTGATAAGCAGGAGATACGTCCTATCTTATCTGGAGCTCATTGAGTGTGACCAGATAGTGAATGTGAGGTTAAACTGAGCAGGGATTAATGAGCATTCCCATGGAAACACCTCTCTGCCTCTTATTAGTTTGGGTAGAACCTTCTGCAGGTGTGCTTGTGTGGGTTTTGGCCCCTTCAGAAGGCAAAATGAAAGGTTAACAGCCTGAATTTCAGAAGCAGCTTTAACACCTTGCTTCCCATGCCAAGAGCAACTCTCACTACACCAGAACAGGACATTTCCCATCAAGGAGCCAACACTCACAGGACAGGAGCCTTGAAAACACTCAGACACAGCGCCAACACGGCAAGAGGTACTTTTAAATGAAACGTTCTATTAATCTCTCTCATGTTTTCAAACCCTGATACTCTACATGTGTCCTTAAAGACCGTTTTGTATTTAATCCCCAAGATTCTGAGACACCTCGTGCTTACATGAATGAAAGTCAAAAGGTTTGCCTGCTCATTGCCTGGGGACCTGCCACTTACTCCCACTTTAAAACAGAGGTTTTAAAAGAGCATCAGCTTAATCTAGTTTCTTTCCTCGTGCTAATAACACACTGTTAAAAATACCGTTTGCTTTTATTTTTTCCTTCTTTCTGGTAATGACAGGATATTCCTAACTTTCTGCTATTTTGACACTAACCAGACAGGCAATGCTCAAAAAGACCCCAAAAGTGCAAAAACACCCAACCCCAAATCCCTACAATTATATGACCTGATTTTATTAAAATTTTGGAAACTTTCATACTTCCATCTACAGTGTAGATCAGTATTTTTTAAAGAGGGAAGTAGCAAAGTGGCACATCTAGGTTCTTCCAGACTGTGGCATTTCAGAAAACTTAGCTGAATTTCACAAATGGGTGTAAGACAAACCCAACAATGTCAAGACCACAGTTTTGACTGCAAAGTGATACATGTTTAGAGTGAACACTGAGCTATTAATGCAGATTCTGAGGCTTTAAACCAACTCCTCTGTCCTTGCAGAGACACAGATGTTCCTCTGCACAATTCACTGAACATCCTTAATTGGTCATACCTGGTTTGTGAGAGGGGGAGGGCAACAGAAAACCACAGTGCACTCAAATAACAGTAATACAGAAAATGTCAGACCTCGTGTACAGGGGCAGCTGGAAAGCTGTGACCACATCGGAAACCCCACATCCTGTGAGCATTGCCAGGGGGCAGGAAAAAAAGGGCTTATGTGAAAACACTGTAACTGCTCTCCTTAAACACCAGATAGAAATATGTAAAGTAACAATTCATGTTAGACTAGAAACTGTTTCAGCTGCTTAATCAAAAAATAAGACAACACCTAAAAATATGAGGCATTAAAATCTAACTTGTAGCAGGAACATTGTGTTACACAATATAAATGAGTTTCACTTTGTTTCTTCAGGCAGGGGAGTGTGGCTGATGTACATCACAGCGTCTGAGGAGGTGAGAAGAAATGGGTTTTTGGGCCTGTATTGTACTATGAAGTAGCTGCAGGGTTTCTTCCTGCTTTAGCACTTGGTACCAGTGACAAGCGCTGACAGGTCTGCAGGTGATGGGGCTTCAGTAATCCCTGTTTCTCTCATTACCTCACAGAACTTGTTGAGAGACACCCAGGGTGAGGGCCAGGCTGGAAAAAGGCCACTTCCCTACACAGGATTTGTATAAGGTTTTAAAGAAAACTCAAGGCACTGGATGAGCTGTTGGCATTCAGGGAGACGATGTAGCTGGGGAACAGGTCCACGTTCTACCTGCAGCACTTCAGTGTCTAATGGACTGCAGTCCTTAATTTTTTCCATGCTGAGGCTGGGATGTAGAGGGATCCCCCCTTCCCTGCCTGCAGCAGTTGTCCTTACCCAGCACAGGTGAGTTACACACTCCTGAATCCCCCTGCTCTGTGCAGCAGCCAGGACTGCACACCCAACCACTTCGCCATCTGCGTTTCAATGTTATCGCTCTGTTCCTTGGGGAATAAGAAGTTTTAGCAGAACACCACAGAATGATCTCACCCAACAGACACAAGAACCTTTAAGTATCTGGATTTAAATCATGTCTGTTGTTAAATCAGGAGTTAAAATGACACTGCCAACCTAAGCTCATGAATTTGCTTCTACGTAAACACATCACTGCACTACTCACTTCAGCTTCCAGATCCCTGCTTCACATCTGTGAGGCAAGAAATTACTTTGAGATCATTCCCTCCTCGTAAAGAGACTGTAACTGTTTGCTCCAGAATGTTCAGTACTTCAGTGCATCAGTTCACATCCCATTAGAGCACTCGAGGTTCATATCCTACTCAGTATAAAAGGCACCTGCGCCCATTAAGCTTTTGCCAGACAGAAAAGTGACAAACCTGAGGGAATATGAGGAAACCCAGGCACAGTTAAGTTGAGGTGATCTATCCATCTCCCTGACTCTGGCACACAGACCAGGTTCTTGGTAATTTTAAGGAAGCAAAAGTGTCATTTTAATCTACCAGGAGGACGTCCCTGACCCAGCCAGCCACCTCTGAATCCCACAGGACACCATGACTAACCACATGAAAGTGAGTTTTTCTTTACAATAATTCCAATTGAAAGGCCATGATTTCTTTCTCTGAATCCTCTCAAGAACAAGGAAAGAGCTTTCCACTTCTCTGAGCAGCTCATGCTATGGACAAAATAGAGTCCTTGAGGTCTTCTGCATCTGGCCTGACCATCCTTAGCTCCATGCAAGCATGCCTGGTTCTACCTTGTAGTTCACTGGGATTATCTATCTGAGTATTTATCCCTTCCTCACTTACAGTAAAAGTCCCAAATTGACTGTTTTTACCCCTTCTTCTGTTCCACTTCTCACCCCTAGTACCTTGCCTTTTAATGTCTGCCCTTTTCAGGTATTGCTGTATTTGGAACATCCATCCTCTGCAGCATTAAGTAATCTAAATATTCTCCTTGAGTTAAAGTGTTACCTGTTCTTTTTTAATCCAGAAAGATTAAGTGACAGGGCTCTAATTGCCTGTAGATGACACAGCTTCTCCCTCTTCCCAAGCACTGTATGTGAACGTACCCCTCTATCAACTTAAACTGGATTTTTTGACCAGTAGCTGCTCTGAGCCACATTGCTGCCAGTTCACAAACATGGTTCTTCTGAGGAGGAGTCTCTTTTAGCACCTGGTCTGAATGCTGCAGTGGCTACAGAGTTGTCTCAGGGCAGATTGAAGCTGCCATGGGAAAGGTTAATGAACGGAGCCTAAAAAATCCTCTTCTCCTTTCAGCATCTTTCTGAATAACAGGCACTAAAACAGGCCAGTCTGAGGTCTCCTATTTATTGAGATGCAGCTGAATTCCTGGGACAGAACACAAAAATAATGTTTCCCTACTGTCCTTACCTACAAAGCCTACCTTTCTGAACAGTCTACTGCCTGATTTTCCTCACTGGTTGTGAAGGGAGCTTGGAAGTGACAGTTCCATCCCCACTGCCAGGGCACCATCACACTCAGAATAAAGTACAGTCTCTGATTGCTGCAGCTGCTCTGAGTAATTAATTGTTTACAAGTCCTATTCTAGACTTCCTCTTACCAAAGTCTTGTGCAATGAAGCTGATGTAACTCTAAAAAATGTCCTTCAAGTTAAAATCACAACTGCTGCTTTCTGGATAAACTCACTGTAACCAGAAACCTCTTAAACGTATTTGAAAGAGGTCAAAACCTGTGTACAACAAAATAATAATAATAAAACCCCCTGAGTACAGTAATTACATTGCTAGTATTTGCCTAGATGTCAAAACTATGTGGTTTTCCCTAACCTCAAAACCTTTCCCAGGCCATCACCAAGCCTAGTTTGGATTCCCTCTCTCTACTTAGCCCACTCCCAGCTTCCCTTTCTGCTCCACAGAGAAGCTGCCAGGTGGGAGTTCTCACCTGGAAGGATCTTCTGTGTGGTCTTGCCACAAGTGCCCTCCTTACATCAAGACTGTGCTGCCTCTGGTGCTCCTGCTGCCAGGTTTTGTTCTTCCTACAATGCTTTGAAAATTAAGGAAAATCCCCCATAAACTAGTTTAAGGTAAGAAGGCTCCGCTAAGTTAATAGAATTAATGGCGGTATTGTCTTTAAGAAAAAGTCATCAGTTTTGCATTAGAAAATGTATTACTGTTAGCTACAAAGTTAAGCCTCGAGAGCCAGAAAACAGCAAAACGTGGACTATGCAGATGGACAGATGTGAAACACAGCAAAGAACAGTGTCTCTGCAATGACACTGCAGATGTCAGAAAGCCACTGTGTCACAGGAAGAGAGTGTTTTATTCAGAACCTGATCACTCTATTGGTAGGCTTGATTTTGCTGGTGGTTCTTGCATACCAGTAGTTTTAATAGATGGATGCTACTGAAGTTTGTCTTAAGTTGCATGCTATATTTAATACCTTACACTATTACCTTCCAAGTGCTGAACAAGCACAGCTACAAACGTGATCGGGGTGGGGGAACGTGCTCGACACCTGAGCTGCGTTGTGGAAGATGGTGCTCACAGCTGTCTCCAGTAGGAGCCTGGGAACGGCTCCCTGCCCCATCCTGCCTGCAGGATACGATCTCCAGAGAGCGGTAACGAGCCCCAGCTGCTGCCAGGCCCGCCCGCGTGACCGTAAGGTACAGCCGCCTTTCTCAAGGGCTTTACACACCATTGTACTGCACGCTCCTTGTGCTGATGATGTGGCACGCAAGCTCTGAGCCAATCGCAGGGCGGAGGTGAGCAAAAACCCCCTATCAGGGACGGTCCGAGTCTGTGAGGGGTTTTAAGACCCGCCGAGCCGCTGTGTGAGTCCC
>VZTA01002194.1:99222-137523 GCA_013398855.1 Mohoua ochrocephala | reverse complement strand
CAGCCTCTAATTTGAGTTTCTACTCAGGTTTTTTGGGTTTTTTTTTTTGTAGTTGTTTTGGGTTTGGTTTTTTTCTGGTTGCTCAATTAGACTCCAAGCCTTCCTGCAATTCAGTGATCTGCGAGTCCAGGTCACTGTTTCCATCAGAACCGCTTCCTCCTCCTTCTTCACTGAGCTGCTCACAGCTCTTCCTTCCTGGGCAGACCCTTGTGTTCCTCAGGCTGTGCCTGCAGATGCAGTACCTCCCTCCTGCTCTGGGCACACTGTCTCCAGCTTCTGTCTTGGTTTTCCTCCCTGAATTACAGACAACAGACTTGACCTGAGGTTCAGTCATACAATTCTTGCTGGAAATTTTTCTTTGCTGTCTGCAGTTCATAAGACTGTATTTTCCATGGCCCTCTAGGTCATTGGGATCCTGGGCTGTCTGCGAGGTGGGAAGCCATGTGGGCTCCTTGGGGCAGCAGAGCAGGACCCAGCAAGCAGGACCTGTCCCATCATCCCAGCCAGGGAGCAGGGCAGGCCAAGAAGCACCAGGGACAGCCCTAGTCCCAGTCATCAGTCACCTTCTTGGGAATGGGACTGGGCCAGGACATCAGCCCACAGCTGGGCACTGTGACTGTAAGTGGAGGCTTTGTAGACCAGTGGGACCCCCCCCATCCTGCATTCTCCACCATGGGAGGAAGTCTTCAGCAACCTCAACACCCTTCCTGCATCCCTAAAGTAACAGCAGCTGCTGCCGCTGCAGGTGGGGCCACATCCAGGCTTGTCCCCTGCTGGTCCCAGCTCGCTGGCCTGGAGCAAGGACTGACTGCCCAGGATGGGCAGAGTCTGCTGCTGCCAAGAGCCCCGTGCCTGTTGCCAGCCTGGCTGTTCTCTGCCAGTGTCACGACATCCTCAGCCCTGCTTGCCCTCCTGCCTGTGGCTCCACAGCTGCTTGCAAGGTCCGTATCTTTCATTCCATAGATCTCCCCAGTTCCACAGCTATGACAGCCCATCCCAGCACACCCTTTCTCCAGCTACAGGAAGTATCCTGGGCGCATGGCGTGGAGGAAGCACTGGAAGGGCCGCCTACTGCCAAACCCACAGCTTGTGGGTGATTTGTCAGTCCCTAATACACTGTTCCTCAGGGTCATGTCCTCCACCCCATGACAGCTTCGAGTATTCCCAGTAGTCCTCACGCTGGCAGTGCCCATGGAGGGCTGTGCAGGCTCCTGCATCTGTCAGCACAAGAGCAGTGTCCCATTGCAGCACCTCTGCTGTACCAGGGCAGCTGCTGGCTGCTACAGGTGAACCTTCGCGTTTTTAACCTCCCCACTTTTCCAAGGGAAGGAAGAACCTCACCTCTTGCAATTCATCTATTGACTGTTGTGTGATAAAAGCCAGTTCCTAGAGAAGTCTGTTCCTCATGCCTCTCCACTCTGAATTTCCCATTAATAATTATTCAGTCTTTCAGTCAGGTTTGTGGGGTTTTTTGGGGTTTCTTTTACCTACAAGATGTTTCTGTGTCTTTCTTGCTTCTCTCTGGTTTTAACATGATAGCACACACAGACTGCACTGTGAACAAGTGAAACTGCATGTTCAAACTTCTATGGAAACCACTGACAGGCTCTATATTTTATGATTTGAAGGTATTCATAATTCAACAGGGAGCTTTCAAAGTGCATACATATGTACATACATTCTCCTTTTTCTTTGATTTAATATTTCGCCTGCTTTTCAGAGAAAGTAGCTGCTCATCACATACCTGAACCATTATAATTTTTAAAGAACTGGAAACCTGAAATTATTTGCATTTGTTTTCCTTTTTTTCTACTCGCCTGTTTTTCAAGTTACATTCCAAGGAGCCTGTTTCAAATTCCTTTTTCTATTCTTTAAAGACTCACAGATATCTTTTCTGCTCCTGCTGCCCTATCTGTATCCCCGTATCAATGACTGGAATCCAAGTATCCCTCTCTCTGGATAGTCCAAAGTCACTGTAAGATGGGCCTGACCTCCGTTCTGTAGTCACATTCAAAGCATTTGTCCTATTTTTATAGCTGCAGATAACTGCACAGTGCTGGCAGTGCTAGCAAGCCCTTTGCTGTACCATGAGCAAATCCAGTACAAGGGGTGAATGGAAAGGTGAGGATGGTGGTAGACATCTAAAAACCTCTGTAGCTTCCTGTATTCTGGTTCCCACTGCAAGACAGAGCAACTGGTATGTTCTGGGATTGCCCGGGACACTTGGGTCAATTAAACAGCCTGTGGCTGAGCCCCAGCTACCTCTGTGCTCACCATTGCCCCCTGGCACTTGTCCCAAACCTGCAGGGAGAGGAGGGAATGGCAGGGCTGTCCTGGACCACGCTGACACCACAGGAATGCCCTGTGGGCTGTGGGGATGGCAGCTCTACTCCCCAGCTCTGGAGGCCAGCTAGTTTCCAGGAGCTGCAATCCTCATGCCACCATGGCTTCCATGTCAGGACTCCTGTTTCAGTACTTCAGTCAGGAAGACTTGCTCAGGAAAGAAGTTTCCCCATGCTTAGTTTCCCACTGCCTCACCTCCTGGCAAATCTGTCACATTGGATTGGAGTTCATCATGCTGGACTTCACCAGCTGAGCTGGGCAAGTGCCCCAGGAAAAGGGACTAGAAAAAAAACAGAAGAGATTTCATTTTGTGGACAAGGACACACGCTTATCTCCACAGTGCCTGCTGAACATTGGTCCATCTTTTTTTATTTCCTAAGAAAGAAAACCAAACACAACACACCAAGAAAAACTTTGCTGTTGCTATTATAATCAGCAAGATAAAAAGAACAATTCATAGTGCTCTTACAGCGCAGGGCTACTGTAAGAATTGCTGATCTAGGGCTAATTTCAGCCAAGTTATTTGAGGAGTCGCTTTACCTCATGCTGATAGCACTTTGTACGGTGGTTCTGGGCAGTGGAACCACATCCCTATAGCCTGTGGGCACCTGTTTTTTCCATTTTGTCCAAATGCAAACTCTGGTTGAAGAGAGCATCATTTGTCATGGCTGAAAACACTCTCCCCATTATGGGCAGAGCTGCAGCACAGAACCTGTGACCTTAAACTGGCTTTCTGTGTGCTGGTTGTTGTCACTTGTGCTGTGCCTAGCATCCCTCTGTGGCATTTTCCCAGTCCATCTCCTGGCTTGAGGGCAGGCTGGGAGTCCCAGCTACCAGCAAGAGGCAGGAAGTCTGTGTGAGCACAGTTCTCTTAGGAAACTGCCCTAAACATTGAGGTGAGAGAAGTTCAGTCTTATAAAAATAAATGTGGCTCCCCAGTGCTAGGGAATATTTATGTCACTTGACTCAAAAACAAAACAAAAAAACCCCCACCAAAAACAAAAAAGAAGAAAGGCAGTGGGAACCCTCAGCTGCAACACAGCATGTGCCATGTCCCCAGCCCCACAGTGCCTCAGGGCTGGGGTGGACTCTTAGAAACTGGGGAGCATCACAGATCTTCTAGGGGAAGTGTCTCTGTTTTAATCCTGACATCAGCCACTGAAATGTGTAATTAGGCAGAGTGCTTTTTTGGAGCTGTCTCTATATCTGTAGTAAGGCTGCTCAAAGTGTATAATTACTCAGACCCAACCACCCCACAGGTGCCAAGCAAAGGACAGCCGTGGCAAACTCCTCACAGCCATATTCCTGCTCTGCAGGACAGGCACTTGGGGAATGCAGGCACCCAGAATGCAGCCTCACGTGCTCCCAGGGATTTGGGACATTGCTGGCACCATGCCCTGAGTCCTGGTGGCAGCTCCCATGGCACCGTGAGCAGGTGTGATGTCCTTTGCCACTGCACTCCTGAGGATTTTACCCGCTGCGTTGTCCTGCCTGTGCCTGCTCTGCAAGGTGCCTTACTGTGTTCTGAGTGCATCTACAGCCTTCAGAGGAGCAAGAAAAATTCCACTTCACAGATATTTTTCTTCTGACTCCTTTCCATTTTCTTGGATCCTCTTTCTGTTTTCAGACTCACATGTGCTGAAGTAATTTGCAGTCATGTCTAGGTTTTACATTGCCACTAAGTCCATTAGTTCATAGATTTCTTCTCCCATGGAGTTCCTGCAGCTGCTGATGTCTTGCCAGTTAATTTCTCATGTATTTCCTTTCAAATCTGAATTGAATTAGTGAGCATACATAATGAGGCACAGTAGGAAGAAGAAAGGCAGATAAAAGCTGACACAGACCAGATGCCTCTTCCAGCCGCTGCCTCACCAATAGAGAGTGTGGGTAAATGTCAGGTGAATGAGAAAAACGAGGATATAGACAAATAACTCACAAGGATTTGATCATCAGCTACTTACATAGGGGTTTTGAAAATTCCCTGCCCTCAGGGCACCAGTGTTTCTCTGAACTTCCCAAGTATTGTGCAATTCAAGGGAGACATTGAGAAGGAGCTCATTTACATTAGAAAAATGTTGAATACTGTGGGAACCAATGGTTGAAAGAGTTCAGCAAAAAAGACCATCCTAAGGGAGCACAGCACATGAACAACAACAGAAAAAAAAAACCAAAACCCCAGACGCACAGTCAGTCTCCCTTCACCTCCTCAGTAGGGTACCCTGCCCATCCCTGAGACTGCTCATTCCCAGTTATATGCACCTTTATTAGTCAGTGCCTACCAGCACTGCAGCAGTCACACACAGAGCACTCAGTGCCCAGGACACATCAACTCTCTCCATCAGCAGCACCACAAGCTTATTACTATATCCTCCATTTCTGCTCTAGCTTCCTAAAGAAAGTCAAAGCCCTTACACTGAAGGTAGCCAGCAGCAGGGACTCAGGAGCTGCAGGGAGTATTGCAAGGAAGGAGCCTGTGAGTGGGAGGTGGGATCCACATGTGGGGGAAGAGAGTGCCCAGCAGCAGGAATATAGAACACGTTACTCTAGAATAGGATGAGGACCTAGAGCCTATCCTGAAAGCACATATACATCCTCCACAAAACCACTCGCCAGGCACAAAGGGTCCTGTTTGCATGGACTGCATGTACCATGCAGGGCAGAGAGCTGTAGCCAGCTCTGGGGAAACACAGCACTGATCCTAGCCCAATGTCCTACACCTGCCAGTTTGCCTTTCTGGTTTAACCTGCACCAACACAGCTGGTCCTACAGCCACCTCCAGTAAGCAACACCACGACCCCCACTCAGCACCTTTAGTGCAAAGTCACTCGTTCTTTATAAGCCTTATTGTAAAGTATATGGGAAGGAAAATATGTGCACAACTCACAAGCATGATAGAAACACAGCTCTTTAAATCCTTCTCACCCTCCTTCTTGCTTCTAAGGCTCGGGGTCCTGCATACATTTAAAATATACACAAATAAATAAATGCAGGTATTTTTCTCCCAGGTGTCACTTTCCCTGAGCCGAGAACTGCAGCAAGCACTCGGGTGGGCACAGCTGCCTTTAGTGTTGCCCTTGTGCTGCCTGGAGGGGACCCTGGGGCTGCCAAAGCCAGGCAAGTGGTGGCAGCCGTCCCACTGCCCACCTGCTGCCTGTAAACCAAACCCCTGTCCTGCACTGCCAGGCCACCAGCCTTCCTGCCCCTCTCAGATACCCTCAACTGCATTTTCATTTTATCAGGGAAGGACTTGGAGAATAAATGTAAAGAGGAACATGCCACCACACCTTCTCTGCACCCTCCTCTTCCCAGCCTTGTTCAAAAGCCCTGTGAAATGGTTTGTAGGCTTCTGTGAGTGTAGACATTCATCCAAAATGTCACCTTCACCAAGCAGTTTCAGCTTGTTTCAGGGCTTCCTCATAGAAATTCTCACAGTGAATGGCTCCACTGGCAGCAGCTTAACTGACTGCAGTGGAAGAGGATTTACACTTTTAAAGACCTCTCCCTTTCTTTATTTCTTTGAATCTTTGTTAAAGTGATGTGAAGTTATCTTGGAAGAACTGGGGATATTGGCTTTTAATGCCAAGAAATAAGTAATGAAATATTTGTTCACGGAGTTTTAGCTTGTGTGTTTATTTTTCAACTCTCCAAATTTCCAGTCTCCCTTGACGGTCTCCCAGGGTGAGCAGAGCCTACAGTTAAAGGCTTGTTGAAGAAGTGAAAACATAAAATTTTTAACATAAGTGGTTTTATCACTTCTGTTTGCCAGATATTTTATTAAGTGTTAGGAAAATAAGCAAATTAAACCTCCCACTGGCACTTGAAGCCCTCCAGTTGTTTGCAATTTGTTTCACAAGAAGTAATCTGCCTTTCAATTCTGATGTTCTTCTGCGTAGTAACGGAAGAGGAAGGTACAACCCTTTAGTCCTGATTTGTAGTTTGGTTTTTAGATCCACCTTCTTCCTTCTACATGAGTCACTTGTGGCAGCTGAGAGGGATTTCTCCCTCTCTGTGCACGAAGGAGGAGTTGCGTGATATGTCTCCAGCAGCTTTTGGAGAAGCCATCCCCCTTGCCAGCCCCTCCTCCAGCAGCCACCTATGTCCCTGGTCCCCCTATGTATCGTTTCATCCCTGTGCTATTCCTGGCCTCATCTGAGCTGAGATTCCTATAAACACGATGTCCTGCAGGCTTTTCAGGAGGCTTTTCTTTCCAGCTCAATGGCGGAGGAAAGATGATGTTTTCAATCCCCTTTGACTGCAGGCTCTCTCATAGTCCCCCAGGGAGGTAAACAGTAGAGGCTGTTTATTAACAGAGGATCCAAGTGAAAAAAAGCTGCAGAAAGCAAACTGGAGTGAGGCATTCACTGAATGAGCCATGATAATCCTGCCTAAAAAACTGGTTTTGCAGAAAATAGAAGCCAAAAGCAGCAAAAAGAACCGTGTAGGTAAGCACTTTGAAACAGTCAGAGAAATACAGTATTTCCTTATTTTACATGTTGGTTGCTCATTTTTATTTTATCCGCCTGGGAATACAGCACTCCCATAAGGCTGATGCGATACCGTGCTGCTTTTATGGCGCAGTTTTTTGGGTACTCTGATTTGGTGGGAATTTGAGCTACTGCTTATGTACCCTGCTCGTATGAGAATTTCCTGGCTAGCTAAGGTAATTCCTTTGCTTTTTAAGAACAGCAAAACCCTCCCTTTCCCCACTCCCTCGGGGAAGAACCTTGACCACTCGAGGAGGCAGCAAGGTCAGCAAGCCTCAGGAGGGTCCCAGCAGGCTCCCACTCCGCACCCCTCCAGCTTTGCTTGTGAACGTGCCCAAGCCCAGAGGTGGGTGGCAGGAGACACTGGGCACTGAAGGAGTCAGAAATAAAGTTAGGCAGAGGAAGTTCAAAAATAGACAAGCTTTTCCTGTAAGTCTGAGTTATTTATTTAATTTGTTGTTGTTGGTTTGGGTTTAGGAACTTTTTTTTTTTCCCCTCAGTGACAGGGAAACAAGGAAAGGGAAAAGCTTTGGGAAACAGGCAGGGGAACAAAAAAAATCTTTCAGAGCAAATGCAAGGGGAAAAGAGAAGGACTTAAGAGAACCAATATCAAGGATAAAACCTTTCCCTAGATACCCATCAGATTTAATTCTGAAGAAAGAACAGAAACCAAGACAGCCGGAAAACTTCCTCTTCTACCCAGGCTTTCAGCACTGCCATTTGCAGCTGGGTCCCTGTAGCCCTTCCTGGTGCACACGCCAGGGCTGGGGTTCCTGTGACACCCACAGCCAGGCAGGGACACCCTGAGCGGTAGGACCTGGGCTCCCTGCCCCCAGAAAACCACACAGCTCTGTTGCCTTGGAACCCATTCAGTGCTGTGCTCTGCTTTCCCTGACCCCACCAGCTGCTGCCATCCTACCCCATGGGATCCAGCCACAACCCCTCAGCTCCATGGGGCAGTGAAGAGCTGGACACAGACAGGATTTCAGCAGTAGAGGCTGAGGAGAGAGGAAGCAAGTCCAAAGGCAAGCAAACCAAATAGGTGTATTGCTGACAAAGGGTGCATCTACACTGCCAAGGGCTCCTGCAGTGTGGTGTCACCTCCTGGCTTTACTTACTTTAGTGATCAGGAGCTTCACTCAGCTGTAAACCCCCAGGAGAGACACAGACACTGTCTGCTGTATGTGTAACTGTCACCAGGAGCAAATCAGCATCTATTTCACCTGGAAAGTGGAAAACCCCCTTACCAACACTGCTGACTGCATACACCCCTGCATTGCTCACATAGAACTGTCAGAACAATTTTCAGGGAAGTCTGACGAGATTCACAGCAGTAACAGGTTATTTTATCAGTGGATTTCACCTGAGGATCTCAGAGTATTTTATATCACCTCTGGTCAGCTTGACAAACTCCTTTAAATGCTCCCCCCAGGCCAAAGGTGGGGATGGAGATGCCAGAGAGACACAGAGTGGCTGCTTTAGGGCAGCAAGTGAGATGCTGGGTGCCAGGCTCTAACTTCCATACATAGCTTGAGCCCTGGCAGGAACATTCTGGAGTAGCCCTCCCGGCATGGGTGCCCCTGCTTGGGGCCAGACACAGCCCCTCTCCTGGGGCAGTAGCTGGCATCATGCTCAGTGCGTGCTTAGCAAGTGAATTAGCAAAGGAAAGAGAGAAACTTCCCCAAGCCTGTCCCCAGCAGCATCTCTCGTGAATCCTGCTTTTTTCACCACAGAAAGGGGCATAATCCAGAGAGGGAACATGGCCTGTCCCCTGCTGCACAAGCCAGCACTGTGTGAGGGCTGAGGTCTCTCAGCTCCTGCTACCTCCACCAGCAGCACTGCTCAGTGAGCTACTCACCTCAGACCCTGCCCTTCCGCCTTGTAAGATGTTGTTTGGTGTGTTCCCAGTCTCCCCATGTCTCTGTAGCATCTGCTGCCTGTCAGTGACACTGTGGAAGAGGCTCACATTCTGAGGTCTCACCTCTGTTTTTCACAGCCATAAAAGGGAAAGCAAAATGTTTAAATTTGAATGCTTTGAAGTTTTGCAGAATAAACAAACTTCTTCATGAAGATTGCAATGGGAAAAAAATTCACAGAATCTCCATAAGATGTAATGAATCTGGCATCTATTGCATTATCTGTGCATCCATGGCAAATAATACATTAAAGACCTGAAAACAAAGTGCTTGGGGACACCGTGTAACTTAAAAACAGGGAATCAGTTTTGATATCTTGGAAGGCAACCAAAGCATCCAAGGCACATGTAAAGATGGGATCAAAACCTACTGAGAGAGCTGCAGGACTTGTAGAGGCATGACATTAATGGAATTCACTTTAAAAGCTCCTAAACTGGAGACATTTCTTACGTAATGAGAGCTGTTTTCATGCAGGGGTGCCCCTGGAGGCCTGCAGTGACTGTAAATGTGTACTTACAGTGTGATGGGCCTTCTCTGCTGTAGAGAAGAAGGGTGTGAAAAATGGAAATACGTTTGGCGTGGAGGCAGCTTTGGGCCATTTGTTTGTATTCTGTCTGAATTCCTTGGTGGCCTTGTTTCTAAACCATCATTATCACAGATCCCCAACAGCTGAGTGATCTCCAATGGAAAAATGTCAAGGCAGGCAATGTATAAGGAAAACACCCTCATACATTAGGCAGATCTCTCAGGCATAACTTCTTCTAAACAAGTACTGGATGAAACTACAGCTCAAATGGATGGATTTAGATGCAGTTTCCAGACACTTTTTAAACCTTTCTTGGATAGCTGGTTAAATGAGATTTAGATAAGGCTAAAGCTCAAATGTGTTGGTGTCAAGGGAAAACATCCACACACACATTATAAATGATTGACTTGGGGAGACATTGCTCACTTTTGTTTGGGTAGTGTCTCAGCACATATCAAAATCCTGGCCAAAATTTTTCAGCTGGCCTGTGCTGTACAGAGGGTTACACTCAGCCACAGGGATACTGAACACCCAGGGATGGTGGTATCTGCTCTAAGTCATTTGGGTAGGGAACTTCTCACCTCCTTTTAGCTGCTTGGGATTGAGCACCACACAGTTGTTACCATTCACCTTCCAGCTCCAGCCAAAACATGCAGAAAGGAGCTGGAGGAGGAGGAAGCAGCCTGTTCCACATGAGGAATCTGAGGCAGAGTGACCTAATTGTACCACTGAACATCCTACCCCTGGAGCCTACTGATTAGTTCAGCCAGTGATTATTCCTTTTCCTCTAATCCCTGTTTAAAATATCCTGGGCCAAATACTAAGACAGACAGGACCTGTTCCTGTCAGGACTGAGCACACCTGCAGCATGGAGAGGAGAGCTGTCAGTGACACTGGGAACACCTCACTTGGCCTCACCTGCCCTCTGCCACACATCCTCATGTTTTAGAGCTCGTTGCCCTCTCTGGTGAGATGATGCATAGGGACCCTTGGTGCACTGTGCTCCAGCCTTGGGGTCCAAGGAGAACAAGGGGAAGACCACTTTTGGGAAACTCACCACCTCAGTCATCTCCTGACCCACTACTTTTTTTTTCTGGAAAAAAAAAAATCAATAAATATTTGGCAAGACCTGGGACACAGAGACAATAAAATCTGGAATCTGCAAGTTTTGAGCAGGCATGTTTTTCATATTTAGGTGTAACTTCCCCCAAAGAGTCTGACTTACCTCTTTTCCCCTTATGAATGAGGACTCTTGAAGCCTACCTAATGGGAATTGGAGCGATGAAGCTGAGGGGAAAAAAAAAAGACATTTAAGTAAACAAAGGCTTTTTCATTTTAAATGAAAGCCCCAAGTGTCCTACTGGCAAACCTGGTGCTGGTGGAGGGCAAGGGGAGCCTGGTTGGTGGTGTGGGTGCTGCAGTCACCCCATCCCACCCCGTTGTCCGGGGTCAGTGGGGTCAGAGGGTGGCCGTGGGCCTGCAGGACTGACTGTCCCTGATGTGGGCTCTTAGTGTGGGCTGGAAGGCAGCAGAACAGGAGGCTTGTGCCCATGGCAGCTGCTCCCTGCATTGCCATGGCAACACATCTGTTTCCTCCATTTCCCCATTCCTGCCAAGGGAGAGCCCCAGCCCTTCTGGCGTCAACACAAGCCCAGGAGAAATCCAAGTCCCAACAAAACACCTTTTCACCGGTCCCTCGCTGCCCAGGCCACAGCCCTCTCTTCAATGACTGTAAAAGCCTTTACTCTGTCAGGGACAGAACATTCTCTTACAAAGAGTTTGCCTTGTTGCTGCAGCCCTGTTTTTGAGAAAGCACTGTAACCCCTGAGCCATTGGAGCATCAGGGACAGCAGAACCCCAGCACCCCTCCCCACCCTGGGTATCATCACACCCCACAAGATACAGCAACCCCCTGCCTCATCACCTCACTTTTTTCCAGGCCTGCAAGATTTAATTTGCCCCCCTCGGAGGGTTGATAAGCACTGAATTTTCTTTTCAGGTCCTTTTCACAGGTTTCCCACCAAAAAATCTTTTGCTTTGCAGGATTTATGGCAAAGCTCCACTTGCAGCAGGTACAAGCTCAAGCTCCCGCTGATGCACAAGTTGGTCTCTCACCAAGTCCCAGCCTCACTTCTCTGAAGAGAACAACTACAGGTACTTGGGTGCTCACAGGAGAGTGTGGGTTATGGTGCTAAGGAAAGGGTCCCAGAGCTCTGGAGGAGCTGTGAACAGCACAGGTACTGTGGCAGAGCTGGATCATTGATGTTCAAGGTGCCTGGATGCTGGTGCTGGCAGGGATGAGCCCCTTGTGCAGCTGGTTTCTGATAATGGATGCTATCAGCAGTTTGGAAGCAGTACCTTTCCACTTTCACAACCTCTGCAGAATTGCTTGCTGGCAAAGGCAAAGCAGGTGCTCGGCAGTTCCTCCGGCAGTTCCTCAGGGTGTCCACGCCAAGCTCCTGGGAGGGGCTGCTTGGGCAGGAGGAACCAGCACTACCTGCTTGGCCAATCCAGCCCTGAACTGGCAGGACCACTTGGTTGCTCTTCCACTGTGCAAGTGCCAGGCCTTGCAAAGCCATTTCCATCAGCTCAGAAAGTTACTTTTCTTGTCTCTTCTACTGATTCATGCTCCTGATAAGCTCTCCGGTTTGAAAAAAATGTCCAGGCCCTTGGCTTTGTAGCTTTCAGCTCATGGAAGCCGGAGGGGTAAAACCCCCCCAAAGGTTAGGCTGTGTTTCCCAGGAGCATTGTAGCCACCATCCAGGAGCACAACTGTGATGGGATTCATTTACCGTGTCTTACCCCACCCAGAGTCCACGGGTGGGTTCTGACGTGCTGCTGGCGACAGTGAGAGGGGTCAGTGTTTCCAAAATGACACAGGTGGCACACTCAGACCTCGCAGTGAGGATGTAGCAATAGATTTCTTATATTTAAGGAAAATAATAAATTCTGTCTCTTTGAGGCTGTCAGTCCTCCTCAGCACATCCAGCACCGAGATGCTGCAGTCAGGAGGGATAATAAACTGCCTTATGGGTAGCATCACCTTCAAAACACAGGTGGGAAGTGCTCTGCTACTTCCAGCTGACTTGCATCCAACCACAGCAAGGCTGCCCTTCACTCTGCACCCCTGCATTGCAGAGGATCGCGTGCCTTGGGAGAGGGACAAATGAGTAAATGAGGTCACACGTCTCCCAAGGACTAATCTTGCCTGTATTTGCTCCTCCACTTCAGCTTCCCAAAGTTACTCTTTGCTGAGGGTATTGCTCTGTGGTTTTGTTTGCAACTTGTTCTGAACTTGTAAAAATCTCATCTAGCTCCTAGCTGTAGCCAACGACTTGATCCTCAGGGTAACCTTGTGACTGTACTCAAGTTTTGTGCTACTTAAACTACTTTCTTCTCTCTGCTCACAGCAAGGAAATAGGATGCCAGAGCTTTGCCAAAATATTTTACTAAATAAATAGAACTGCAGGCAGTCTCCACAAGCCAGTCCAACAGTGCCACATGACCCCAGCTGGCAAGAGACAAGGGTTACACTTAAATTCAATTTTAATTCAGAAAAACATCAACACTTATTTACCACAGTTCATAAAATTCATGTGACAAAATTCCTCTGACAGACAGTTTAGTAGCCCTCTAACTCCAGCAATGTAAAAGCACAACAAATCAAGTCAGCCTATGCTCTGGAGTATCATACCAGGCTGGCAGCAACATGTGCACTAGTAAGCGACTCCTTACTGAATTCTCTGTGTGCTCTGGGGCTCTTGGTGCATCTGGAAGTCCTAAATTCCCTTGCCACCTCTGTCTGGTTCCTGGGGGACCTTACAGTTGCCTGAAGTGGCTCAGGTCTGCCTTTGTATAACTGCAGCACTGTAAAGGGACACGGTGACACACGTCCCATTTGGCCCGTTGAGAGAGGCGTGGAAGGAAGCACCATCTTGCCACTACCATTCTCGATGTCCATGCCCCTGCCACCTTGTCACAAGAAGGACATTGCTGGACGTGGTCCCCATACCCACTGCTTTAGGTGCATCCTCATAAGCTTGGCAGCAGGGGAGAGGATGGACTGATAAAATCGTTCTTGACAGTAGAATGGTTCAAGCTTGTCTGCAATGTAGGTGTTTTACTCCACACCCCTGGGATCACACACCTTGCCAGTGCTGCCCATGGTGGTACCTGGGAATCTGGCCCTCACAAAAGCCACCAAAGCCCACTGCCCATTAATTCACTCCTTGAGGGTATTGTATTTTTGAAAAAAACTTCTCTGCCAGCACAAGCTCCTTCAAACGTGTGCCTGGAGTGAGGTCCTCATGCTGGTCTGGGCTTCCTTATGTGGAAGCTCTGGGGCCACTGCCATCCACTGCATGTCTGCCATCCTCATGTTCCCCCATGACACACCAGCCTTCTCAATCCCAGTGGGAATCGGGCAGGTCCAGCCCAGATTTGTCCCTCAGGTCCTCTGCACCCAGTGTTACAGACAAGAGCATGATGATGGGCAGCCCATGTGATGGGAAATCGGGAGCTGAGCCTGGTGTGCCAGGCACCTGAGGGTGGAGGTGGACCTGCAGAGAGCTGCTGTGCTGAGCTGCCCTGCCGGCGGGACACTGCCTGCCCACCCCTGCCCTGCCACTGCCCCAGCAGGGAAGAGGCTGAGGGGCTCGTCCTCACCCTCTTGTCAGACCCCCTCCTGCCTCCATGCTCCTGCAGTGTTCCCAGCCTTTGCCCGTGGGCCATTGCTCCCTGCTCCTCATGGGGATGGAGGCGGCAGGGGGGAGGCCTGCACCCTTGGTATGAGGGGTATTTCTGAGGCAATCCCAGAGGGAAGATAAGAAAAACAGAAACTGTTTTTTCATCTGAATCTTCAGGGCTTCATGTATGCCCCAAAGGAGAAAAGAGGACAGACAAGCAATTCTTTTACCAAAGCATATAGTGCATTTCTCAAATGCAATATATGAAGACATACAAACAGTCATGGCTACAGGGACTCTCCAGTAGCTATGTGGCATGAAGTGAAGGACACACTGGCCCCAGCACTGCTGCCTGCTGGCAAGGAGAGGACCGAGCTGCGGATGAGGTTGTGCCCTGGCAGTCCCCTGGGCACAGTACCTGCTCCAGTTCAATCCCACTCCCAAGCATATTCAGGAAACTGGAAGAAGAGGTTTTCAGGGCTCAGCTACCTCAGGCCATGAACTTCTCCTCCTACCAGCACACTCAATAAGCAGGGTGACATCTGCTCCAGCAGCTGACATGGCCACAGGGATCCTCGTGGTGGTTACAACCTGTGCCATGGTTCCCATCCCGCTGGATGTGGCCCTGAGATGGTATCTCTGGTGGGCTGTGGGAAGGAGCAGCGCTGTGAGGAGGGACCAGCTTTCCCAGCCCTTCACGTTTTAAAAGGGAACAGCATGGAGGTAAAAGGCTGCAGTGCCAGCAAAGCTTCTTCGATTCTTCTGTGAGGCCCACCATGCCCCAGGGGCAGCATGTCCCCGTGCCAGCTCCCTGCCAGGCCTTATCCAAAGGCAAAAGCCGACTCAGGCTGCTGTGCTTACCACTCTCCTCCCTCCACTGGGACCACGAGCACCAGAGAGAAGTAATTCCTGCTCCATCTTAGCAGGACAGTGCTTCTTGGTATGAAACACCAAAACTGAAACACATTATTCCTTACAACTTAAAGAAACAGAAATGAGGAAAACGTCCCATACCAAATGCAGGCAGCCCAAGTGCCTCTGGAACAATCTCCAAATCTCTTCAGGAGATTTATAGGGGAGTATGTCAGATGCAAGGACTAACAGCACCATTTCCTTGGCAGCGCAGGCACATGACAGGGGGGAGGAAGGAACCCCCACGCCCCTGGCTGCAGGCTGGCAGGGCTCCCAGAATCCCCCCAAGCCTTGGCAGAGCACAGAAACCAGAGCGGGGGAGCTGCTCCAGCGGGAATGGCTTTTTCCCTGGCCATTTTGCTGGCTGTTGGAGCCAGGGAATGGAAGGAGGTGCACAGGAAGCGAGACCATGCAGCTGTAAAGCCTGTCAAGTATAACTATGTTTTTTTAAGCATACTTTCTTGATTTGCCTCCCAAGGGACCAAACCCAAAAGATGGTTATGTTTGATTTTTAGGTAACCCAGAAACAAAGTGTTTCCCAAACAAATAATCACATTGCAGTCTGACAATGGTCATTATTACAAAAGAGCATTTTATTTCTGTTTTTTTCCGGGTGTACTATATTGCAACGTAACACTATGCAGGTCTATTATCATATTAAGATTCTTGCTACAGAATTAAGTTTGTCCATTTGGTCAAATTTCAGAGTTTTTTCTTGGCATTCCTACAGGACTCGTCACCACTTAAGCACATGAATTACTGAAGTGCCAGAAAAGTGATGTAAGACTTGGAGCAGGCGCTTTTCAATCAGAATTTGCAAAAGTTGTTGGGCTGGCTGGATGCACGAGGTCAGCACAAATATCCATTCTAATTTTGACAAAGGGGGAGATGCACATCTCCAGATTTTGATCACAAAGTAGATTTGCTTGTCAGGGTCAATGTACTATGAAGGCTGTCTTCTTACTTTTGATACAATCTTTATCATCTCTAATTCCATTACCAAGGAAGATTTTTATTATTTTTGAGCAATAATGAAAAAAATGCCTTGCTTAAATTCTGGAACTGTCATACTTGTTAGGCACCTGATTAATATAAGTAGTTATATAAACTCTTTGTATATATACAAACCATGCTAAAGTATTGTCCACAAAATGTCCATCCATTCTAAGTCAAATACTATTGGTCACAGAAAAGTCTAGTATGAATTGCATGTGAATATACATATGAGCAGTACATGATTCACTGAGTAAATATGGCACTTTTACGTATTTTCCTGGATGTCACAGAGAATTAGGAAACAATCTTCCCTCAGCTGACTCATTTCTAAGTTACTCTAATATGGGTTTGGAAAATACACCCCAGACTAGACAGTAAGAAGTTTAGAAAAGTCAACAGTGCAGCTACCTGAGTTTGTTTCATTAAGAAATTAACAGTAATGTGATATTTTATCATCCACTGCGAGCCTGAGGGTTGTCTACTCACAAGAGCCAAGCTGCCTTACCCTGCTCTACATAAAACAGCACAGTTCTCCAAGCACGTGGCTCGGCAAGCCCATGAACTGACCTAGCACCTCCAAAGGGACTTGCCCCACCTTCTCCTTGTACAGACCCCAGCTGCAGGGTCCTGTCCCCTTGTTACTCCCACCCCAGCATCCATCCAATCCTTTAGCAAGCTGATCCAGCAGAAAATTAGTCCCTTTTTTAGACTGGCATAGTTTTCTGCTGGCTTAAAAAGTTAATTTGTCCTGTGGAGGGATCAGACCAGCACCACACCTGTAAAGGTACATGAGAAGCAGCTGGAACATGCTGGCAGGAACAGGGAGCATGGGAGGAGGAGGGAGCTGCCCCTTTTTGGTGACAGTGAGCTGTCAGAGTGATGAAGCTGTCTCAGCTGACCAAACCCTTGGAGAAGATACAGTTATTAGTGTGAAAGTGCTTAGACCGGTATAGTTTATTCCTAGCAAAGTGAATAAAGATATGCCAGCACAAGGCACTTTGTACTCATGTAACTGTGTCCACATGAGGGGTTGCACTGGTATAAATACAGTCAGTAACAAACAAAACCCCCACATCCCCTAAGTGATGTATTTACAAATATGGCATAGAACACGGCTCCAACCTTCAGTTATGAGGTGTGCATAACTTCCATTCAGAAACCAGACCACAAACTACACACGTAACAACATCAGACACAAAATAAATTAGGGATTTAAAATGCTACATCTAGGAATACAAAGACTTTTAAAAAAACTTTAAATGTAATCCCATATTTAAAATCTGAGCAAGAGAACTATACAGCTCCACCAATTACTTGCACATTTCAAACAGTTTACATTCATCAGGGACAACAGCACTTTGGTTTACATAATTAGGTTAATATGAGCAATGAAATGTTTCTCTTCCTCACATAACATCAAAGTGAAATACATTTAGAATATATATACTGCCAAGCTGTTCCAATAAGTGCATTCCACACATGGGAAAGGGTAGCTTTTGCAATAGCTACATCGGTTATAGGTCTTCAATAGAACTAAATCAAACCTCTTTAAAAAAGCTTGATTTGATTCCTTCATGCCTGACCCATTTTTCCATTAATCACATGGATCTTCTCCAGAACATAACCAAGCGCAAAAAATAAGTCTGAACTGGTACTGTGGCAAGCCCGCACATCAGATTGCATAGCACGCCCTGGATTAATGAGGAAGTTCTCACTGTAGTTTGTCTCCCGACCTTCATACTCTTAAACCAACTGTATGCTTTTGCACCAAGCTCAAGAACTCAGATTAACTGTAGCTCAAGACACACAATGCCAGTTAGAAAACATTTAAGAGCAACCAATCTGACAACCGTCAAATAAACAATCAGCAACTCAACCTCTGCAATTTATGAACAGCATTGCCTCCTAGAGAAATAAGGACTTATTCCTAGATATTCTTGTGAAACATTTATCCAGTGCCTGCATCTGACTCAAATGTGTGTCAGCAAAATATTTTACTACTTTTGATTATCTTACATTACCTTGTGAGCAGCGCATCCGCACATCCCTTTCAGACCTGACTAAAAGAAATCAAATGGCTGGATTAAATAAACAGGCTGAACACGGCTTCAGAGAATAAAGTTCCCTACCTGACGCACAGTCATCGGAGATTACATTATTTTAAAGAGCAGACTTCCAACTGTATGATTTCCAATTTAGTTACTTTCTGGGAGATGAAAACATAGCCTTCATCGCTGTCCTTGGGCAGGTTGGGTAGGCTGAGACTTGTGAGAAGTTAATGTTATTAATTTAATCTCATTTTTGCAAATCTGCAAATATTCCTGTGCTATGCTTGGTTTTATGCTACTCAAGCTCAATTAAGGAGCATATTAGAGGCTCTTTCCTTGTCAGGAGCTTTACAAACTAAGTACAATTGCGCTTTTTCTGGATCCCATTCCTAGAAGGTGCCAAGCAATCTGGTGGGGAAGTGGGCTGAGGGGGCGGAGAGCACCTTCTCTCTTGCAGCACGGGGTGTTTAGGGGAGGATGGGGTTTTTCAAGACAGTGTTTCATCTTGCTGAGTTGACATTTCCAAGACGGTGAGTTCATTGCAACCCTTCCACTCAAGTTAGTAGGAAATGGGCAGCCACATCCCTTCGCGCTGTTTGGAAAACCTTCAACGCGAGTCCCTTTGGTCCCGATTCTGCTGTGAACTGTGGCCTTACTCTTCCTGCACCAGTGAGTGAGTGCCTCCTGCTCAGTGCGGTGTGTGAATGGGCAGCCAGACTGAATTGCCAAAAGGCCCTGAAGGAGTTCTGCACGCCCCCTACCACCTGGTTAGAACACATAAATAACCTCTTCTACTTGCTTTGACCATCTGAGAAAACCCTGTTGTAAATCAAAAAGGATTGTCAGCCTAGATTTGATCTTGTTAGATGTTGAACACCTTCTACTGCCACTGAGGAAAAGAGGAAAGAAGGCATTCAACACCTGCAGCACCACCTGTTGAAGACCACGTCCTAAGGGATTAACAATAACCAGGAAGACAATATAATCATCTATTACAAACTATGCAACCCAAAGCATACATCTTAAACACAGTTTCCCTGGTGGGATTAGGAAATGGAAGGAAAAACCAGCCGACAAAATCATTTACTTTTACCAGTAAAAATTAAGTTACAGATGCCCTTGTTCTCAGGGCAAAACAAACTTTGAAATATCTTAAAACAGTGAAAAAATATGAGAAAATTTTATTTAAAAATATATGTACTCCTTACTCCAAATTTGTTTGTACAGAAAGGATTTGAAAAAGAAAAAAATAACGACAAATTAAATGCATATTCGGAGTATGCATTCTCTAGAGCGTTTTTGGTAGAAGTGTTATTTCTGTAAAACTGAGCGAGAAGTTATTCAGCTTTCATTTGCTCCCTGACATCAGAAGGCAAAGTTTCAAACAAGTTGTCCTCTACGGTGAAACCAGTCCTCTTCAGAGCTCTACACTCACCGAGCTCAGGTGGGAGGATTTCAAAGTGATTGCCTTTAATATCCAAGTAGGAGAGCAATGTCAAATTACCAATTTTAGGTGAAAGGACTGACAAGTTATTTTTCCCAATTTTCAGAGTCTTAAGTTTTTTGCAGAAGTATAGTTCATCTGGCACGCTCTCCACCTTGTTGCAAGTAATGGAAAAGTATTGTAAACTCTGCAGAACTCCTATTTCAGGTGGGATAAAGCGAATGTCATTGTAAGACAAATCCAAGTATCTGATTTTGTTGCATAGGAATAGGTGGGACGGAAGAACCTCTATTTTGTTATGGCTGAAGGAAAGCCGCTCTAGACTGGTGAGTTTCTTTATATGCTCTGGGATGTAGGTTATACTGTTGTACCACAGCTTTAGAATTGTCAGTTTTCGCAGATGTTGAAAACTTACTATTTCTTCAATGGATTTGAGGTTGTTTTCCTTTAGATCCAACTCCTGAAGACTGAGAAGGCTGAAGACTGCATGAGGTATGCGCTCTAAATCACAATGAACCAATTCCAGCTGTGTCAGGTTGACCATCTTCTTCAGGTTGTTGAGCATCACTAACTTAGTGCCATCATTATGGATACACAATTTTTGCAGGTGACTTGAAACATCGACTGCAGATTGTGGGATTTTGGACAAATTACTTTTTATGTGAAGAACTTTCAGGCTTTTAAGCTCCCTAAAAGACTCCAGTGTAATGTTTTTAGAAATATCGTGGCTTAGGGAGCCAATTAAATACAGCTCTTCCAAATTTCTGAGGCCGTACATCCAGTGTGGAAGTTCTCTGATGTCATCAAACTTGACGCTCAAGATCTTGAGATTCTCCTTCAGAAAAGCCAAGGCGGCACTGTGGATCTTCACGGAGCACTGGTGCAATGAGAGCTCCTGGAGATTGTCCAGTTGTGCAATGGTTGCTGGTATCATTACATTATTAATTATTTCAAGTTTTAAAGACTGCAGCTCAGTAATTTCAAACACTGTGTCTGGTAGTCCAGAAAGCATGAAAAGCTGTAGCTCCAAATGGCTGTGGGAGTTTGTCTGCAGCCTCTGTCGCAGTTTATCTGCAGTCCACTCATTGTTTAGGTTCAGCTGTTTCAGCTTATTTTCGCTGACTTCAGACAGGAAGACAGCAAAGCGCTTGGAGTAGAGGGGATCATACTGATCGATCATATGAAGCATAAAAGCAAAGTCATTCTTGACATCTGGGATATCATCGATTCCCGTCTCTTGCCGAACATACTCAAAGGAATATTCTTTCAGCGAACGGTAGAACAGCCAGTACAGTGTATACAGGCATGTCAGGCCGTAGATGCTTACAAAGCACAGGTAGCAGTACGAAAGTTTAGAGAACAGATGTGCCATCGTGTGATTACAGCAAAAATTCTTGTATCCTGTCATGTCTTCGATATCAACGTTACAGACTACTGTGAAATTAACTTCTGAGACAAGTGCCGTGTTGTAAGCAATAATAATAAGGAATTTAATTACCTTAAGTACAGTCTGGCGAACGTACATGACATAGAGTATATCGCCCTCCTCAACATGCAGTCGAAATTTCTTCACCTTTTCAAACAGTGCTTTGGCCTGTTCACCTTCTTTTTTATCTAATGCCCCAGGTGTTCCCTTATCCACAACTAACTTCTCAGGGATTGATTTTAAAGACTGTGTCTTGACCAAAGTGCCTTCAGTGCTTGGCTGAGTAGTATTAGACTTGTTAATGTTGTTCTTCCTGTTATCCTTCTCTTCAGAGTCTTCCCCCGATACTTCAGATAAAGCTCTTGTTGTCCAGGGAGAATCAAAACATTTGCCAAGTATCGAAATGAAGTGTTCGATTTTGGAGCTTGATCCAGGGAATTTGAACCAAAAGTTACTACACAGCATGAAGACCAGTGTGTGTATAAGGACAAGGTAAGGGAAGTACTTGGCATACCAGTGCAGGGCCCGTTCGTAGCACACCTGATTTATAAAGCTGTACTGCTGAAGGTCCAAATCAGTCTTGAGCCCTTTCATTTCGACTGTAGCTGGAGGGGTGGATGGCTTCGGTGGTGGAAGGGGGGTGGTATCTGGGATTGTGTTAAACACGTTTGAACTATTAGATTGGTTCTGGCAAGGCTGGATGCGCTTTGGAAGGCATATTATCTTGTCTTGCATGACCTAGAACACACAAAAAGATATCTTTTGAACTGATGTACAAACAATGGTGGCAGCACCGATGGGTAGCTGTCCTTGGAGTTCCTCCAGCTGCCGGGCATTCCTCCCCACAGACTGTTACTTGGCCCCACAGGCTGCGCTATTATTATTCTCAACAAGACGCTTGTTCTATATGCCAAGAACTAGGCCACCCCTTTCTAGCTATGGTTAGCTTTCCATAATTTGAATAAGAGGGCACTGAGACAATCCAGAAAGAGGAGAAATGTAGGGAATGCTTCCAGAAAAGACCAGGGATCTTCTGCGCTACTCTCCCCAGCGACAGACTGTTACTGCCAGGTGTATTCACCCTGGCTACACGATGTTCAGAGATAGCTTAGGCTTGAAAGCAGCACAACTGCATTCATGTGGCTGTACTCTCTCACTGTGATGTGTCATCACACCAAAAATGGCTGACAAAGGGCTAATGTGAGCATATCTGTGCTGGGCCATTATTAATCTTCAGTCTTAATAAAGACAGATAAGGACAGTTCTTTGATGGCATTTGTGTGTGCATGGACATAAATTTTATTCAGTTTCTCACACATATACATAGAGTCCTCATAGAATCATAGAATGATCTGGGTTGGAAGGGACCTTAAAGACCATCTACTTCCAACCCCCTGCCATGGGCAGGGACACCTTCCACTAGACCAGGTTGCTCAGAGCCCCATCCAGCCTGGCCTCAGACACTTCCAGGGATGGGGCATCCACAACTTCAACCTGGTTCAGTGCCTCAACATCCTCACAGTGAAGAATTTCTTCCTATATCTAATCTAAACCTACCCTCTTTCAGCTAAAAGCCCTTTCCCCTTGTCCTATCACTACAGGCCCTCATCAAAAGTCCCTCTCTATGGGGAATTTCTGTAGGATGGAATATACACCCCAGGGAAAAAACGTAGCTCCGTTCTTGAGTCTGTCTACAATTAAAAAAAAAAAAGGCAATTTTCTTAATTTGAGGTGGTCATCCATGTCGACAAACGGAGGTCAGAGTGCCTTCAGAGACCAATCACCTTTGGTTTAATTTGGGATAACAGTTCTGAGTTCAATGCAAGGCTCCCTATAGGTCTGAATTTAAAATGCTAATCCATGTGATAAACCGAGGAGCTCTCTTACTTGCCCTGAATGACTAACTGGGACTAGCCCAAACTAAGAACATGTGTGTGGTGTAGATGTACTCTTTGACATCGTGGTTGTTGAAAGCACTAAATATAAGGTATGCAACAAGAGCTACCAAAATCAGATGATCCTTGATGATCCACCTTGGTGTAGGGAGAGGCTGAGATAAGACCACGTGTGTTTTGAACAGTATCAGTGCCATAACTGTTGACACGTCAAAAACTTCTGTAGTTAATCTATGTCTGTAAATGCTACTGTGATATACACCCTTACTTAGATCCTGGATTTGTGTATCTCACAATAAGTTGGAATTAAAAAAAAATGTCTATTATTTCAGTCTTTCCACACATTGTTTTCCAGTGTGCTTCCTCCAATCAAGCAGGTAAACTTAAAATAGGTAACAGATATAAGATGATTTACTTTGTGTGGTTAAGCAAACACTTCTCTACTAATGCAAAATTCAGCTCTATATAAAGAGATTTTTAAACATGAATGTTGTATCAACTGAAAATACTTGAGAATGGAGAATACAGGCAAAACTACAGTTGATTTCATGTGAAATTTGAGACATAGTCTATCTAAATCCTAGGCCATGTAAGTAAGCAAATTCCTCTGAAATAAGAGCTCTGTCAATGTGTCCCTCTAACTCCATTTCAAAGTCATGCCAAGAAACGTGAGATCCATGTTTGAACCAGTACTGTAACTTTATATTTTTGTGGAGTCATCCCAAACGGTATTTTTCATTTCTTTTCTGCTTCTGGCTCTTTAGCAAAATGTAACTAACAGTGACTGACAGTAATGTCAATTGTTTATGTGTAAGCATCCTCAGAGATGTTCTGGAATGGAAGATACATAGTATTAGCTGTGGGTGGTGTTAATAAAATCAGCATAATAATTTCAAATCCCTTTAAAGCATAATGACAGAAATAATATTAACGTTTGCCAAATAAAGAAAAACAGGAATTACAAAATTGTATTTTTTAAACTTTCAAACAGCAAAATGGTAACAAATAAGAACTGAAGTTGATAATCTCTTTTGTTACGCCAAATTGAGGTGAAAACAGCGATCCAGACACCAGCCAAACCAACAGCTCTTATCTTAGCTGGCACAGCTCCATTGACTCTAGTGCAACCCTGCTGATTCACAGCTGCTAAAAGTCTGGTCTGTGTTATTTGATGTTGCTACTTAAACAGCTTTAATCCTGGCACCAGCACATTTTTGCTTTGTTCATTGTAAGCCCAAGAGATAAAACAAAATGGGACACCATCCTTCCAAGGCCCTTCCTCATTTGTGGTGTTCTTTCAGCAGCCCCGCCACGCCTCTGTCCCTTTGATTTACCTGTAACGTGCACCCAAACACTCCGATCATCAGCATGGCCACCGAGAGATAGTCTGTGAACACATCCCACCAGGGCTTCAGCACCCGGAACGCCGGCTGCTGCTCCGAGAACTGCCGGAACTCGGTCACAGGAATCATCGTCCTGCAAAAGAGCAAGGCCAGCTCAGTCTCCTGCAGCTCGGACCCCTCACACTGCGCCAGCAAGTGAAAAAACCTCCTCTGTAAATGGAACTCCCAGGATGTGGCACAGAAGTTCCCAGCTACTGACACCCCACCTCAGAAGAGAGATGCTCACGCTGTCGCTTATGCATCTCCTGTGAGGAAGGGAGAGCCTGGGATCCCATCCATGCGGGCAGGCAAATCCCTCTCTCTGTTGACTCCAGCCATCTCTGAAGGGTCAGTGAGGCCTTCTGCATCCCTGAAAATCAGCCCATTCTGTACATGGAGATGTTCAGCTTCATACACATTAGCCTTGATCTCAAAGGTCTGGCTGAAACGCTTGTCCTGCATTCAAACTTCACACACCCTTTTAGCTACCATGTTTCATTCACTTCCATTTTATTCACAGTGGTTTCAGGAATGCTTTGGAATATTTTTGTGCATGCTCACTGCAATTTTAAATCTACTATGTTTTGAGTGCAAGTTCCTAAAGTGCTTTAGAGAACCAAAACTACAGGTAGATCAAGGGCTTTACCTTCACCTCAGATGTCTAGGCTTACATCATCACGTCCTCTGAAAAATCAGCTAACACATGAGCATGTACAGGCAAAGCAACTGATTTTAAAGCCTAGAGCGTACTGTGTAACTGAATCCCTGAGATCAAACCAGTACTGAAACTCCCTAGTAAGTTGCAGTGGAAAGATAAATTCACATGGGAATGTAACAAAAATACTCCCAAGGGCAATTAACAAAATTTGTCCATTAACTCACCACAATCACTTCATATCACAGTACTACTGGAAGTCTATAATCCTGATTCAGCTGCACACTGGGACCCATTAATGTGCTTTTGGTGACATCCATCTGTGTGCAGGCTTACTGATAAGCACACGCTTGCTGAGAGGCTGCCGAGGAACTTAGGGGATTCAGTTCATTCAGAGCCAGGGAACAGGAAGGGAATGATTCAAGCCCCAATGGCTGCAATTCATTGCAGGTGTACAGCCATCCTAAAGATTAATAACTGACCCCTGCTAACTGTCCATACTTGTATGGAAGAATGCTCACTTTGGCACCTTCTCAGGGACTGCTGTGTCTCTGCCTGCCCAGCTGATCCTCAGGAGGTACCGTAGTCCCCAAAGGCATAAGGTGAAGTCTGTAAATGAACTTGTGCTAGTAGCTAGGCTGGGGCTTTGCAGCTGAGTAGCATAAAAACTCTCGTTCCTTGCCCCCCTCTCCTCTTGCAACCCTTCTGCTTTAAGCACTACTTGGCCAGACAGGAGACACACTCTCTCAGCCTCCTGTTCTTCTAAAGTCTGTCCCGAGGATGCAGGCTACAATGCCAGACGAAACTGCACACACCTCTTGCACAACTGGTAATCCTCAAGAGGAAGGCAGGCTCTCTCCCCATAGCACCTCCAGATTAATAGACCATCAGTGCAAATGATGGCAATGCAAGCCTGACCTCGCACGGCCAGGTCAGAGGCTTGGCAGCACCCTTGCCAACAGGCCTGAGCTGCTGGAGTGCTGGCAGAGGAACGCAGCATTTGTTATCAAATGGCGGGCAGCCAGGAACCACAATTCTGCTTTTTGGGTGCTCGTCTTGCAAATGTCAGCAGACATATCAGAGAAGGTACACCTCTACAGCAGAGGAAAGCTGGGGTAGCTGCTGGGACAAACCTTTGTTGCCTTTCACTCTTCTTTTATAAATACTGGTGGAAAAAGTGGATCTCATCAATTAGAAGTGCCTCATGTAGATTTAAGTACATGCCCAGCACTCCTGCAGCTAAACCTCTGCTGGCAGCTCCCAGCGGCACCTGAGCTGAAGAACATCATGCTCAATCTCTCTTCCATTCCCATATGCATTTCCACTGCCATTGCTAAGGAATTACCCTTCTCTTTTCCATTTCCATATAAAATGCAGGTGACTGAGTAGCTGCTAGTAAGCTTTCTTTTTTTTTTTTTTTTTCTATCAAGCATTGAAAAACTTAGAAAATTCTCAAAGGAATCCACTGATACAAATGTTAGCTAAGCAGTTGCCATGCAACAGTCCTGCTTAAAGTTTTGTAACACATATACTACTGTTGGCTCAGGTTTTGAGGCCAGCTGGCTGACTGGAATGCCATCAGTACACCCAAGAATACCTATCAACAGATTGCTTTAAAATCACGACATTTTCTTCCCACCCCTGCAATAATGGCTTAGGAGTGCTTTTTCATATTCTGATGGCACAGCCTCTAGAGATCCTATTTGTAAGGGTTTTTTCAAAAGTGTAAACAATTTGGGTGTCAGGTGAAGACAGAATTATCTTTCCTGCAGTGGAGATTCTCGACAAAACGCAAGTGCTCACATGCACGGAAACGTGTGGAGACCCAGAAGCCACTGGTTAGACACCCAAGCAACTGTGGATCTGAGCCACAGCGTTATGAAAGGCGGCAGCACTGAATCAGGGGCAGTGCCTGACAGCAGATGGGACTGGAAACTATCTTGCAAATTACTGTGCAGGGACAGCTTTCAGACCAAAAAATCATTTGGTTGTCGTTTTTTACAGGCTTCACTATGTATTTTTAGGGGTCTTTGTTGTATTCTATATTTGCTTTATTTCTCCTAAGTGATCCAAGGGGAATTTAGATGAAGGCAGATAGGTTCTGATACCACAAACACACGCTGCCCTGATCCCTTGTTCCCTTCAGAGGCTGTTGTTTGCATAGCGTGACTCCTCATTAGTAGAGTGCACATACTGTTACCCCGATTAATGGGCCAAGCCGAGGGAGAGCTGCACACAGAGAGCCTCTCTGAGCCATCCCAGAAAACCCATCTCTGGGGGTGGAAGGTTTGCAGTCCAACACCAGACATCAAAACCCGTCAGCCGCTAACGTTTTCCTACATTGTTATAAAAAGAAAACAAACGTTACTGAATGACGGCAATAGTACCGCACATAAAATAACAGTAAAAAAACCCAACAATGTCTACTGACAGATGATTTTTTTTAGCTTTGGGGAAAAAAGACATTCACGAGAAACTCTGCACGGCAATTGAATGTGAAGAAGTAGGAAAACCATTTTCCAGCACTCACTGGAGGAACCCTATTGCCTCTCCCCTTGCTGTACTAAGAATCAAGGAACATGCTGGAAAGAAGTGCAGAGCAGCCTGGGCTTACCAGCGCTGCTGACATCTGCACGCAGAGCAAAATGACACCAAGTCACTTTTCATTTGTCTCCCACTCCCCTCTAGCTTTTTTTTCCATTCTGGCTTCTCCAGGGATGGAAAGGACATCTATTAGCAGCAACTCAGACCTCAGAAAAGACACAGCAGGTCCACCTGGCTCAGAGCAATCCTGAAAAATCCCTCCTGGCCATGTCCAGAGTCCAACTCTTCCCCACTGCTACACCCAAAGCTGCACCGCTGCCAGACTCATTTATAATCACACACAAACCAGGCCTGCACAAAATAAAATGATTCAGTCAATCATCAATTTGAACAAATCAAGGGATGCTAAAAAGTCACACTGCAGCCCAAGTCACAGCACACCATTTACCGCAGGACACCATCTCGGGGACCATTTACTGTAGTTTCTTATCTCTCCTTGTAAAAAGGAGATAAAAGGCAAGGAGTTCAACATTTCATCTGGTGAAAACTAAGACTGCATTACTAATTTCAGTTCACTCACATTCAAAATGTTATTTAATTGCACAATACATTGTAGCTGAAATGTGGCATCTGACTTACTGTAAAATATTATTCTAACCCACTTTGGTAAATACTACAGTTCTAAATATTGGATATTCTTTTCAATTAAAATCAGAACTTGTTCTTTTTTTTTCCTCTTGCATTTTTAATAATCCTCAGACCCTAGAGAAAAGAAAATGGTACATGAGATAAATCATCTGGTATTCAGCTACCAGAAGGAAATAAAAAAAGGAACTTGGATTAAAAAACAGTCGTACTGGCTGTTAAGCGGTGCTGCAGAACAAAGCTGTGGGTTTGCCAGATTAAATAAAAATAATAATAATTTAAAAAAAACCCAAACAGGGAAAAAAAAACAGTAGCAAAAAATCCCAAAACAAACAAAAGAAAAAACCCCAAAAACATCAGAGAGGAGAGAAATTAGTAGGGATTCTTATTTTAAAATTTCTAAGAAACGTAGAAAACTTGGCGAGTGAAAATGAATATGTCATAATAAGATTAAATACTTGAATCCAGGTACAAGTGTGATACCTACTCCATCAGAAAACCCAACTACAGGAATCAGCTAATGCATGGGAGAATAGGAGCGAGCCACAACAGATTAATGTGACCGAAAAGAGCTAAGGAGAATAAATAGATCCAAGTCAGAGACAAAAGTATTGGAAACAAATCAGACTTAATAAATCGAGAGATTGAATCAAAGGCTGATTGTGAAACGCCGCACCGTGGAGCAAACCAGCCTCTCAGCAGTTGGTTTACATCAGAGGGAATAAAGGAAAGCGGTGAGGACAGTTTGGAAGTAATGATGGCTCTTGCCAGTGCAGCTAGAGAGAAAAGCGAGGCACCAGGCAATCTACGTGATGTCCGCTGCAGAATACAAAGGAAATCAATTCATGGACTTCCTGCCCACGGGGAGCTCCGGGCGGCGCGGGCGGGCAGCCCGGGGGGTTCGTGGGCCTGTGCGCCAGCCGCCCAAGGGACCAGCGTGCCCGGCTGGCACTGCTCGCTGTCACAGCACAAAGCCCCGGGGACGAGCCCTGGCCTTGGCTTAATGCTTCCCAGGTGGGCACTGTGAGGTGCTCACCGCGCCTTCGTGTCCACCGCGGTGCTGTGCCCTGCCGTGCAGGAGCACACAAGGGACCCCAGCCAGAGGCAGGACACACCGTGCCAGATGGGCAAGCACATGGGGACATGGAGGTTGACACGCCCCCTCAGTAAGCTGTATTCATCTCGTGTCTTGAGAGACACTTCACAAAGCAAACCCATTAATGCTCAGAGAACCGCCCCTCTGGTACAACCCTGAACAAAGATGCCTTTGGCTTGTAGCACCTTACAGGCCCCAGGCTCCAGCTCTTGCTAGGTGACGGCTGCTATTTTTAAGCGGATTCTCAGAGAGTCACTTCATTCATTTTATGGAGCGTAACTGCGTGGATTGGCAGCAGCCCTCGGGAGAATTAAGGGGACATGCTGCTGGGGAGTGCTCCGCCACCACTGAACGGCACCCGCCGCTCCCACTGCCCCACTCAGCTTTCAAGGCACAGCCTGTAGAGACACGGCAATTAGAAGCAGCACAGTGAGCAAAACGAAGGGAATAACTGGGAGACTCTGCCTTTATCCCACCCGGGCAGGTCTGACAGCACGTGTTCCTCACTGAGGCAGAGTCCCAGCAGCTCCTGCCACCGCTCCCCACCATGACGAGCTGGCCTCTGGGCTGCCTGCGCCGTGCTGTCAGGAGAGCTGCCAGCTGCTCTGCACCCTTCCACAGGCACTGCTCGGTGTCACCCCTGGACAGCAGCCAGCCTATGCCCTGCCTATGGCCTCCCTGCCCAGCAAAGCCCAAGAACCTGTCTCCATCCTTGCTGACCCTCATGTGAGAGAGAAGTGGAGTCACTGCTGCTTCATGCGCTCAGTCAGGAGACCAGGACTTGCCAGAGCTGTGTTTGCCGTGCTACAGGTGTTATTCACCAGAAGTCAAGCCCTTGGCTATTTTGTCCTTCCAGCAGTGGTTACTCGATCATGTCGCAGGTGTTGAAGCAATCAGTGTCCTCCACTGCTTGTTTTGGGGGAACAACCAAAGCTGTGCACCAGAATCGGGGCCCCTGGATGTCAGTCAGGCAACTAACATCCAGAAGGTACTGGTTTGGCAAGGGCAGGGTATGCATTACACACCAGAGGGAAAAAGGAGAAGAAACATAGCTGGAGGAGGAAGAAATAGTGGTATTTTCAGCTGGGAAGCACAAAAATTTGGTGAGATTTCTTAAGCTGACTAGAAAAGATGTTTAAATGATTAGCCAGCTGACATTTAACCTCATTTCCCTGACATCCCATCAATCCTCCTCAGATGTAGGATCAGCATCACCACCTCTCAAGAGTTCAGTCAAGCCCCAGGTGGTAGGGGAACAGCTCTGATCCCCACTAGGGAAGGAGCTTTCTTCTTGGCATGAGGAGCCTTGGGCTAGAGGCTGCAGGACCACAACTGCAGCCCAGCTGAGTATAACAGAAGGGTCAAAGCTGAGACGTCCTCAAGAGCCAATTCAGTCTGGTGCTGCTTGGTCTTTCATATCAGAGATCTAGTGAAAGGAGAAAATGCTAGGCCAATCCTGCTCTCCTGGCTCTTTTAAACATACTGCACGTTAGGATAAATTATGAAATGCCTTTTGGAAATAGCGCTGCAAGAAGGTCTCTGGGTTGGTTCCCATACATGATTTATTGCATATTCATCTTCATTAAAGCAACAGAGCACAGCTCGTATTTAACACAAAACAAACTTGTGACCTGGCAGCAGGGACTCAGCAGAGCCCAAGGGCTGTGGGCCACGTGTGCAAGGGCTGCACACCAGTGGGTTTTTACACAGGACGAGGCATTGCACATGCTAAACCTTCACTGTAAACACTTGTTACTCTGCACAAATACCATAAAATCACTTTCCAAGTGTTTTGTGCTGTTTGGCCTCAGCCACCATGGGCCAGGAGGTGAAATTAAGCTGGAGTGCTTTTCAGCACAGGGCCTGAGGCTGCACTGAAAAGCAGAATTTTACATTCCTATTTTTACCTGCTTTGGGACTGAACACTGAGACAGTTAAAGAAGCACGGGTAAGGGAGTTTTGCAGTCAGGTTGATGGTGATGTATTCTCAAAGAGGCTATTTAAACAAAATCACTGGTCTGTGCAGAGCCCCAGGGCTTAGGGCGACTGTCTCCTCTAGCCAGAGCTGATAGACACTGCCTGGCATGAAAATGCCTTGGTGCTATCATCAGTCATATATTCTGTTGATTATAACTTTGTCAAATTTGTATTTTTAGGTGGGACTGGGTCCCCAAAACTACCGTAAGAAAAAACCTGTGTAATTTAAAACAAAATTTGAACAAAGATCTAGCCAGCAATTGTTCAAACCATTCTAGAAACAAGCTTAGGAAAGCAAATTGGATGCGAACCCTACAAAAATTGTGGTCTTTTTATTAAAAACTTTTCAGACTGTCCATGCCCCAAAATTTGACCTGTGTATTTGGAGCACAGTTTTTACTGCAGTGTGAACAGCTGCCTACAGCTGGCTAATTTATAAACCTTTGGAAATTGTGGGTTTGCGTCCTTTGATCTTAGCAGACGAACACTTCATTTTCAGCGTGTGCCCAGAAACCCCTCACAGCTCCTGGCACTGCCCGTGCTGGCACCACAAATGACAGATAATGGACCCGCTTCACTTCATCACCTAACCAGGAGAGGACTAAAAGTAGATGCAGGGACAAGACACCAAGCCTGGGAAACTGAGATTAGACTAAGGGGGAAATATGATGATAAGAGCTGGAATTAGTAACTCCTAATTCCCAAGAGGTTTATGTTCCATTCTTATCGGTGTATTCTCACACACACTGTACACACAGTGAAATAATGTCTGAACTACCCTGACATTCAGTTTTGGGAATTATTTTGCTACATGTTTGCACTGACCAAAATGTCCGGCATTTTGGTAAGTGTAGGTGCTTGGTCAGTTCCCATGTAACATACGATAAAACCTCTGCTCCTGACTTCTTCTTGTATTTGTAGCATTTCAGGAGGTTGCTAGGCTTTACTGCCATTGGTGTTTCCCGTAATATAAAATTCAATTTAAAAAATAATTTTTAAAAATAATAAATAAATGTTTTGGCTGGAAAAACTACTTTGAACGCTGGCTTGTGTTGCCTCCGTTTGAAACACGATGGCTCCCTTTTTGTTCCGTTGACTGCAGCGGAGATTTTCATAGGAAGAAATA
This sequence comes from Mohoua ochrocephala, assembly GCA_013398855.1. Classification (NCBI taxonomy): domain Eukaryota; kingdom Metazoa; phylum Chordata; class Aves; order Passeriformes; family Acanthizidae; genus Mohoua; species Mohoua ochrocephala. The sequence goes on along the minus strand of VZTA01002194.1, from coordinate 105,423 downwards.
CCATCATTCTGAAGTAAGAAGTACAAACAAATGATGCTGTTTCTTAAACATAAATCCCATGTAAAGGAACTGGAAAGACATTAAAAACAAACCATTTGCATCCAAACAGTTATTTTTAACAGTCCATGTGTTTACTGTATTTTCAAACAAATTCATGTCCTTGTGGCTGAAGCTGATGAGGAAATGTGACCTGGAGGAACAACAGAGCGTGAGTCAGGAGTCCCCAGTGGGACACGGCCATGGACAGCCTGTGCACGCCACATCAACCCACCATGCCAACACTTCTCCAGCTGCAAAACAGAAAGGTATCTACTTTCTTTAGTACCTCTGGTGGGAGATACGAATGAATAGTACTACAAAATCATAACACTGGTTTTCTCCAGTTTTCTGCAATGCCTGAATCGAAACTGATAGCATGTCAAAACTTCCCTGAAAAGCCACTGAAGTGAATTTGATTTCATACTACACATTACCAAAATTAAACATCACAGTTTGTATTAGTTTACAATCTGGGGAACAGACCAAATACAATTAGCTCACAGAAGACATTATTCCAGTACCCACAGTTTGGTGGTTCTACAAAACGTGTGCAACTCATGCAGTTTTCACAAGGGCTGCACATGTGCCAGCGATGACAAAAGCAGGCTGGCCACCGCCGGGCTGTCCCCTGTGTGACAGCTGTTCAGAGTAGGGAAGGGGTTTCATTTCCAGGTGCACTGACTGGGGACAGCTAGATTGTGCCACCTGAACTCCAGCAAGGTCCCAACCAACAACTGGAAAGCTGTGTTCTGTCATGTCAGCTGCCACAACCGAGCTTCCCCAGATCCCCAGCTCTGCAGGACCGCAACCACGGGCAAGACGCCAACGGGGGATTTAGTGCTGGAGAAAACTGGAAAGGGTGTAACTTCCAGAAACATGCTGAATACCTAGTCCACCCTTTTCCCTCCAGGTTCCTGAGGTCCACACTGCAAGCATCCAGCGTACATTAGGTTTCAGCTGCCCCTCTGCCTAATAGCCAGGAGGGAGCATGGCGCATTCAGAGGCGGCAGCGAATCCCCCTGCTCTGCTCTTGATACCCTCTGCTGTGGCAGTGGAAGCTCAAAGACCTGAACTCAGAACTTGGAGGACACATAAGGGTCATAAAGCGGAGACATAAAGGACATAAAGAGGAAGCAACTTTAATAAACTGCATTTCAAAATATATGTTGCAACTTCCACCTACATATACAGTAAGTGCTGCTTTGGCAATGAATCCCAGACAATAACCTTGTTGTTTGTTCCAACTGAGTCATAGCGCTTTTTCATGTATTACACACCAAAAAGACTTCCTATTGTCAGCAGCTCTTTGACTTCAACTTCGTTGGACTAAAGACAAAAGACTGTTGAGGGCAAGATTCTGCCAGATAAAGTCTCAGTGAAATCAATCGGAGTTCTTTTCGTACCAAGCACACGGGCCTGTGTGTGGAGACTTGGCTTTGCTGAGCTATTTCTCCAAATCTAAAGAAAAGTACACTCCACACATTTCCATGTCAGAGACTACTTCAAAGGCAATACTTACCATTTTTCAGCTCTGGGAGTAACATTCTTTGTTTATCAGGGCTATCACTCAAGATGCCTGCCCTCTTTCCAGAGCTGCAAAATGGTTTTAATGTGAGTGAAAGCCTTTAACAGCAAACCAAAGCACTGAGCAAGAAACTACCCAGTAAGTGATAGTTTAGTATTCCTGATATATAACTAAATGATTGAGAAAATAAAATCACATCAAGTTTTAATCAAAGTTATACCAGGTTTTCCACAAACACTATTTAACATGCTCAGATAATGAAGAGAGAAACAATGCTGTAGAATGTCACAGAACAGACAATATTACATGAATCGGTGCCATTCGCCATCAAAGAAATAGGCGCCTGAGGCTAATACAAGCTAATACATGCTCATATTAAAAAATGTTCAGCTGATATAATTAAAAATTATTTCCTAATTGGGACAGGAAGCACAAAAGGTCCATTCTGAGTCTTAAGCAGCTCAACCATCTGACAAGTTAGTTAAAAACATTTTATGCAGTGACTGAGCCAAACACAGTAAAGAAATGCCTGTTTTCATGATTTGTGAGACTTTTTCATATAAAGACTCTTTTTTGCTCCCACTTGCATGCAACACAAAAGAGCTTTCTAAAACTTCATGACAGTCTCATAAAACACGGATCCCAAAACACCTGGATAAACATACAGGTATATTCTCGGCCTGAAGCAGCTGGTGGATTTTCTTCCCCCAAACCATCCTTTGTTACAAAAATCCCTGACAATAAAAATAAACTCATGGTCTCATCCATACTCCTGAAAGAATAAGAAAGACTAACATAGGTAAATTCAAGCACGTAAATTGCACGTGCTCTACACACTCTCAAAGACATACATTAATAAGTACAGAATCAGGATTGGTATTCACAGAAGACGACTTTTAAAGATCATGAACTGGAAAACCAGAACTATGTTCTCTATTGGACCTTTTCAGGACAGTGTCCATCCACAGACCACCAAAGAGGGATTAGCTCTCACCTCATTCCACCAAAAAGTCTGTTTCTGCATAAAACAGAAAAAAAAGGCTGTTTCCATCAAGCCTAAACTGTGAGATCAAAGCAGTTGCTGGAGGGGGGGGGATTCTGACAACACCGTAGCAGGTGTGCAGGTCTTTGAAATTATATCATCATGGTTAAATGACTTCGAAGAGCAAATACTCTTTTTAGTCACATTACACTTAACAAGGGGCTTTTCCAAGAATACAGTCTGTGAACACTGGTGAAAACTACCTACCCCTGAGACAGCTCATCCAACATTCACATCAGCTGGAAAATGAGATCTCTAATGGTCCTTGCTCAGACCACCAAACCCTCTCTGACAGCATTTTGCACTTCTGAGCTGTTGCATTCTGCTGTAAATCACACGTGTATCAGATCTTACAATGCTGCACGCTCAGGGCAGGGCTTGACCTGTGCTCTGCTTCACTGTGTGCTCCAGAGCAAGCAGTTAGTCCAAACTCCCACCTTCCCTTCAGTGATAAGTAAATCAAATTGGAAATGTTCTCAACATGTTGGCAGTCTTATAGCTGGCTTTAAGATGTTAAGCTGATTTTAGGATTCCCATCAATAAAAAATCACTATGTACTATTGCCACTGAAGGGACAAGTGAGCTAGCATCTCCATTTTCAGCAGATGGTAGGTTAACCCAGGATTAGAAGTTGGTATAAAAGGCTGGATTCTGCTCACCTGGAAGTCAATGGAAAAGATGAAGTTTACTTTGACAGAGAGAGAAATGGATTTTTAATACTACGGTACAGGACCGAATGTTTTTACATGTTCTGGTTCAAATTCAGTGGAATTTTATACGCTTGTCACAACAGCGGCGTTAGCAACGTTCGGTGGAGAACGGTGCCATCCTGCGCTTCAGGGGACGCCTTTGTTTTACTTTAAAACCAAGAAAAAACATGCATAGGATTCTCCCAAACAAGTGGGAAATGTGCAAAGCACATCCATGGCATTATCCTACCTTTTAAAAATCCGACCAGATCAAACACTAGATTGTAAATCAGTCCTTCAAGGGAAAAAGAGACAGTGCACAGAAACTCTGTACTGGAAAAATTCCAAATAAACCCTCATCCTAGTCCAAACCTATGTCTCTCTGGATGATACAGTTGTAATGTTTACGCTGTGTCTGATTAGCTGCATGTGCCAGGCACTAAAATGTAAAATGAATACAGTGAAAGAAAGCTCATGTAGAGTCTTCTCGGGTTGAAAGACAGCTCCAACACACTCTGCCTGCCTGGGGATGGGAAGGCAGCAGTGCCTGCCCTGTATTATGAATGAAAGCAATGGAACAAATGACACACTCACACCTGGCCAAGAGGCTGAATCAAACCTAGTATCTTTGTAGCCTGAAAGAGATCCTAGAAACACAAACCCAACTCACTGCACTATACCTTGAATTTCCAACAGAGTTTTGTTGCATAAAATCCCTGGGTAAACAGCTCAAGGATGAAGAAGAGAGTAAAGTTTCCATTATGTTGAGCATGTGAAATCCAACACTTGTTAACATTCTTCTGACAAATCATTTTGGAAGGAGAATGGCTTCTTTGCTTTATTAAGTAAGGTTTTAAAGTATTTAGAAGGTTTCTTTTCCTTTTTTTCCTTTGTTTCATTTACAGTGTTTTCTTTACTATATAGCCCCTCCCCTGCCCTTCACAACTCTGACAATGAGGACAGCATCTTTCCACTCAGCTTTCTTAAAGAGGAAAAAACTGTAAAATTAAACTCTAGCTCCTGTTATTGTGAATTGTTTGGATGGTAGTAAATTTTTTTTTTTTAACTTCCCGCAGCACTCAAAAAGCCTTGGGTTGGGAAGTGCCTTTCTGGCGGTGAATAGGGCCCACTTCAACCAGTTGCAGCTGAGGTCAATGGACAATCAGGGGAACTGCTCCTCCCAGCACTCTGACCCAGTTCATTATTCTGGGTCTCACTGGGCTGTCCCTCTGGCGCTGAGGCCACCTGAGCATTGTTTAACGCTCGGGCCTGCCCAGCCCGGATGCCGCCCCCCTCCTTGTCACAGCTCCTTACTGTGGGCCTCAAAAGCCAGATACCGAGGTGGGATGAGGCTGCCCCAGGAAATCAACTTGAACTGGTACAGGAACTGATCGCAAGATAGCACGAAGCACTGACTGAGCACTTGTAAGGAGAATTTAGCAGTCTCTGATTTCGTTTTTCACTGAAAACCAGCACTAGCCTTTTCCAATACTGGGCATACAAAGCAACTAGATGTTTAGCCTTTCCATCAGAAAGCTTGTTTCTAAGACTGCTTCCGAAAGTAAATAATAACAAGTAAAACACACAGAAAGTTATATTATGGTAAAACCTCTAGCAGGGCCTGTCACTATTCAGACTGGAAGAAACAGCAGCACTGCTGTCACAAATTTAGCAAACTCAGAAAGTAACTGGAAAAGGAAATGATTCAGAAACCACAGGTGCTCAGCACCAGGCTGCTGTGCCTTGCTGGCAGCCCAGGGACACGGGCACTTGTGAGACAGCAGGAATCCAAGGCCAGGTTAAAATTAGGGATCATCTCAGAACTGTGCTCAGCCCAGCTCTCCATGCTGATCTGCACCACGGGAGCAAACAGGTTTTTCCAGGAGAAGAGTGAGCCCAGGGGAGTGCTACCCTCCTGACTGCTTTCATCATACCAAAAAGAAAACGAAACGCTAATACACCCGAGGGCAGGAAGGGGGGGGGCAGGGGTGGAGAGAAGGCAAGATGCATACTTGGTTGAATTGGGAAGGGAGATTTTTAAATTATTATTTATTTCCAATGTTGTCATGTTTTTCTCCACTGTCTTGCAAAGCACTTTTCTGCCTGTCCAATCTTTTACAGCATCATTCAAACCTACAGTGCTTTGTGGGAGCAAACATGTACGTGGTTGTCTTCAAACAGTGGTGCTTATTAGCACCATTAGTACCTGTGCTTGTCACAGGAAGCACTAATTCCAAAAGTAAAAAAAAAAAAAAAAATTAAAAAGCCAAACCATAACTAACGTATTCATCTAAGCAATAAAATTCCTTACTTTTAAACACTTTCGCCCTCACGAAATTCTGGTAGGATACATTCAGCGGTCCTTCATAAGCCTCTCATTTTGCTTGGTCAACTCTTTCTAGTGAACTGGAGAAACTGCACTTGGTGAATAATGGACAAAACTGCTCATCACTCTGCGACAAGGCAGAGATGGTTTTAAACCGATTTAAAATCGGGATTTTTTTTTTTTTTTTTTTTTTTTTTTTTAATCTCTTCAAAAACCGAGCTATGGACGCCGGAGCCTCGCAGTGCCGCCAGGGCTGCGCTCCCCTCCCGGCCCGGCGGCAGAGACCCGCCAGGACCCTCCGAGGCTTGGAGAGGCTGCGCAGCCCCCGCGCAGGGACGGCGGAGGGACCGGCGGGCGCGGTGGGATCGCGGCTGGACCGCCGCCTCCCAGTCCTGCTCGCATCCTCCCCGTAATGCGGGCTGGTCTGGGGCTTGTTTTCGGGGAAAATACGGCCACGGGCTTTCCCAAGCCGCCCGTCTCCACGGCGACTGTTTCCCACCACTGCCCCCTCGGCGGCCCCGCTCCCGGGAAGCCCCGCTCGGCTCCGGGCCACCGCCGTGCGGGGCACCCCCGGGGCTGC